>LNAC01000038.1:2969759-2992338 GCA_002007465.1 Ailurus styani | reverse complement strand
AGGAAGGAAGGAAGGAAGGAAGGAAGGAAGGAAGGAAGGAAGGAAGGAAGGAAGGAAAAGAGATGATTTCAAGGAGCTTGCATTCTAGCAAGAGAGAGAATTCTTAGGAAGGAAAATAGATACATGTGATAGTAAGTACTGATAACAAAATGAAAGCTAGGGCAAGATGAATCAGTGGCAGGCTGTTTCAAAGAGGGGTTTTAGGCTAGGCTTTAATAAACTGATTTGAGAAAGGGTTTTCCTGGCAGAGGGCAGAGAAGAGGCACTGTCGTGAGCCTTACCTGTTAAAGAAGCAGGGAGAAGTTCAGCAGAACTAGAGCATAGGAGGCAAAGGGGAAAGAAAGCAATCAAATCCAGAGACACAGACACAACCCTCCTGGATCTTATATTCCTGTAGCTACCATGAAAATTTGCCGAATCTCTTATTCCAAGTGTGATGGGATGCCAGCAGAGGATGGCAAGCAGGAGGGAACATAATCTGATTAACATTTTTAAATAATTACTGGCTTTAGTAGGAAGAAATTATTTTAAGGTAAAGAGCAGGAGACAATTTAGGAAGCTACTGTAGTAATTCAAGTGAGAGAGGGGGACGGCGGGCCTTAATGTGGTCCCTAATGCGCAATGTGGAATGGGATGAGAGGTGGCCCCATATGTTAATAAGGAAATGTGAACAGTTTGCCAATTAATTCTTAGATTAGAAATAATGAATAGTTCTATAAATTTTAAAGAAATACAGACCAGGCCTCAGCATTGTTCAAAAGCTTGTAGGGATGACACGGGAGAAAGAAATACAATGGTGGCACAGGAAAGAGTGGATAATTGAAGGAGGGGGGGAAATATATATATATATATATATATATATATATATATATATATATATATTTACAAGACATTGGATACTATGTGATAAAATACATGATGTAAGTTACAAGGATTTTTCTTTTAGCTGTGTTTATAATCGGTTTTTTCTAGGAATCTAGATAAAACATTAAATTGTATGTTTAAAAATTTTTACTTAAGCTAATTTTACAAACATTTCATAATCATCAAGTATTTAAATAAAATTTCTCAAAATTTTCTAGAAATCACAATTTTGACATTCATTCAGATATCCATATATGTCTTCAAGTGGAGAGAATGTCCCTCCATACACATTCCTAGGTGCTGTTTGGAAGGTCAAAATAGTAAGATGAAAAACATTTTCAGGAAGGAATTTACAATCCTGTGAAATGGTTATATCAGACAATCTCATGTTTTTGATGTCAGGTAAATTTAACTCAGTTTAAATAGAATTGCAAGCATTTATCTACATTTTCCATAAAATCTATCTGACTCCGCATTCTGAATCTATACACTTAATTACATAAATTTAATTTTGGCTATTTTGAACTTTTCCGGTACATAGATACATAACGAATATCAGACTGTTGGTGCCACTGTGCAGGAGACAAATTGCTACTTTTACCTAGTGAAAATGTTGTAAGTTGAGGAGAAATATTTATAGAATTCTTAGTAATTAATCTAAATAAGTAGAGCATTATAATTGGTTAAAATTGGATATAGGACTGATGCCTCTTTGTAACAAATAAAATACACTGCACACTTCAACCCCAATTTTCCATTTTACCATTAATGTAAAAAATTTAATTAAATTTTGGACCATGGGGTCAAAAATAATTGAAAGAGTTTATATCTACGTCTCCATTATACTTGCATATAAAATTGTACATATTGCCATTACCACTAGTAGTACATTAATTGAAATGGTATAACCTGCCAGTAAGATAAATCAAGGATCCTTTCAAATATTAGTTTTATAAGATTAACATTAACTTAAATCTGCTTATTTATTGGAACTGTATTGGACTTTAGCCATAGATGTGACTTTCCTGATTTACTGCTATTTAGATCTTAGAAATCAAGTATATTTCCAAGTCAGTTAGTGAATGTGGAAAGCACATATTATGTTTTTAGAGAAAATAGATCATTATTTCCTAAAATTTTGCTCTTACTAGGGTGAAGGAACTGACCTCTTATAGATCACAGCCATAGATTTATGTATGAACAGAAGGGATCTGAGAACGCCCTGGTGAAAATATATAGATGCTCAAGTTTAGCCTAATGAACAATCAATAAGTCAATAACTATTTTTAGAACATGCTGTGTGCCAGTTGATGGTCCTTTCCTTGACCAAGGTCTTTGGCTCAGTGACAGATTTTTCCCCTTGTTTTTTGTTTCTGTTTCTGTTTTTCTCCCTACTACTCAGGAGGGACTTCCCTCTCTGAGGCCTGTGTCCGTCCCTCTTCCTCAGCACAGCGTAGACTTTATCTTCTTGTGCTGAGTTGTGTAACTCTGGATGATCTCATGTATCCCATGGCTTTAGTTGTCCTCTGTGCTGTGATGAGTTCCAGAATGATATCTCCTGCTTACATTCCACTTTAAAATGTCAGACCTATCAGGATGCCTGGGTGGCTCCGTCGGTGAAGTGTCTGCCTTCGGCTCAGGTGGTGATCCCAGGGTCCTGGAACTGAATCCCACAGGGGGCTCCTTGTTCAGCAGGGAGCCTGCCTCCCCCTCTGCCTGCTGCTCTCCCTGCTTGTGTGCTTTCTCTCTTTCTCTGTCTCTCTCTGACAAATAAATAAAATCTTTAAAGAGAATGTCAGACCTATCACCTCCACTTGCACATCACAGAAGGCATCTCAAGTTCAGCATACCCAAAACTCAAGTCTTATACTTTAACCCTGACTTACTCCTTCTCCAGTGTTCTCTGCTTCCATTTATGTCACTACTATCTACGAAGTTTCTCATTCCGCAAAATCTGGACTGATAAATTCTAGAGCCAAACCACTAGACTTGAATACCAGTTCTACTAAAGGGTAAAGTGACCAATGTTACTTTGGGCAAGTTATTTAATATCTTTGCACTTCCCTTCTGTTATCTATGGTATTGGAACAATAGTACTAAGTCATATGGTTAGTGTGTGAAATAAACAAACTAATACATGTGAAACACTTAAAATAATGATAGGTGCTAACAAATGCTATATGGGTGTTACATATTGCTTTTATTATTATGTTTTACTTTATCTTCCTTGACCCAGAGCCTTCATTTCATATTCAGTCAACCATTAAGTACTCCCATTTCTTACCCCAAAATATTTTCCAATTCTATTCTCTTTGTTTTCATCATCTTGACCCAATTTACTGTTATTGATACTCTAGTTGCAGATTTACTCATATCAATGACCTGCTTAATACTGCTGAATAGCTTCCCAGTATTCTCAGGGAAAAGACGAAGATATTCAATAATATAAAAACCTTGCTGTGCTCACTTCAGCAACACATATACCAAAATTGGAGTGATACAGAGAAGATCAACATATACAAGGATGACATAAATTCTTTGCTGACCAGCCTGGCCTAAGTCTACTGTTCTTCTTCAGTATCTATCCATTATCACATGTTGCTTCCTGAGCTCTTTACTCTGCACACCTTCCAGTTCCACTGAGGAACTAAGCTTCTCTTGGTAAAGTCCTATTTACTCTTCGGGTATCAACTTAAATGTGACTTCTTCTTGGGCCTGTCCCTATGTACCTGCCTCTTTCAGCAGATTTGCTCCCTATACTCTCATGGACCCTATACACTTTCCCTTCTATGATGTTACTACCATTCTAATTAAGTAATTAGTGGTGTAACTTTTTGTTCACATCTGTCTCAAAGGTAAGGTCAATGAGAAAGAGAGAATCATGCCATTAGAATATATCACTTTATCCTTACCAGTCAACACATTGCTTTACCATAGTTGATGTTCAATAAATATCTATGCACTGAAGGAATAAATGTCTGGACTATACCCTGCTCTCATGGAGATCATGGTTTAGTCGGGAAGTGGAGATTCAGCAAAAACTAGTATCTAGAAGTGTTAAGAAGTAGATATACAAGTGTCATGTTGCCTATAAGGGGGACAGTCCCTAACTTCAGTTGGGTTGATGAAGAAGGCCTCCATCAGAAAGCTGTGTGCTTTCAATCTGAGATGAAAGGTGACGGAGAGTTGGCTGGATGAAAATGCTGGAGCATGGGGTGGGCAGGCTAAGGGAAGAGCACGTGAAAATTCTCTGAAGAAGGAGAAAGTATAATCTGTATAGCATATGTATCCAGTTCATGGGATGATGCAAGTTTGCCTGGAGAGCATGTCCTTGGTGACTTCTGTGTTCCAAGCCTGGGGGGCTCTCCCAAAAACAATCTGTTCTGATCAAGACTTTGGGGACTTTTGTCCATAAAAGAAAGATAAATACCATATGATTTCTCTCATACGTGGAATTTAAGGAACAAAACAAACAAAGGAAAAAAGAAACAAACAAAAAAACCCAAGATTCTTAATGGTAGAGAACAAACTGGTGGATACTAGAGGGGAGGTGATTGGGGGAATGAATAGAATAGGTGAAGGAGATTAACAGTGCAGTCATCATGATGAGCACTGAGTAATGCATAGAATTATTGAATCACTAGATCATACACCTGAAACTAATATAACAGTGTATGTTAACTATTCTAGGGTTAAAATAAAAATTTATTTTATTTTACTTTTTTAAAGATTTTATTTATTTATTTGAGAGAGAGAGAGAAAGTGAGAGAGATCATGAGAGGGGAGAAGGTCAGAGGAAGTAGCAGACTCCCCATGGAGCTGGGAGCCCGATGCAGGACTCGATCCTGGGACTCCAGGATCATGACCTGAGCCGAAGGCAGTCGCTTAACCAACTGAGCCCCCCAGGCACCCCTAAAATAAAAATTTAAAAACTTGTGTGGCTTTCTGATGCCTCTGAGATGAGAGGGGAGTTCTTAGTTCACATAATAGCATATTAGGGACTCAAGATCTGATCCAATTTTAATAAAAATATTAACAGTAATAAAGAAATGTGTTGATTTTTGCTATAAGTTTGCAGAATAAAATTCCTAGTTTATATATGCACACACATGCACACACAAAATACTCGTAGACACACACACGCACATGGAGAGAATGGCCTAAAAAATACGTACTAAAATAATGAGATTGGACATATGTGAAAATGGGATTATACCTTTTTACTTTACATATTTCTCTCTTGTTTGAAATCATCCAGCGTACCTTTTGGCATTACTTGTGTGATCAAAACTTTTACAATATAAGTAAATATGAAATGAATATAAATTAAAATATAAATAAGCAGAAATATGTATTTAATTTAATACACGTAGTGTGATAAGTATGTTAAAGTATGCAAAATGTATCTTTAGGTGAGAAATCATCACATATTTATCTTGGATAAAGGTAATGTGGGACGTGAGAATGACACTAGAATTGTGAGCCGATAGTTTTATGATTTTAATCACTAATAGTTAAGCCTTGATTTTCTATGCTGATATATTTGTAGGTTTCTCTGCTTCAAGCCATCTCAATTAGCCATGCAAAGGGGTGAAAGTTCCAGGGACTTGTTTGGCAACATGTTTCCGAAAGGCCGTTTGGTGCAGCTGCCTTCCATTTGTTTCATCAAGAGACTAAGCAAAACTAAAGTAGTTCTTCATGATGAACTGACAGGAAAGTGCCAAGATCATTTTACTGCTTAACGACTTGGCAGCAGGAAATGTTAAAATATTACAATCTCTTGTATCTATGAACTGAGACAGGCTTTCAATGGATGGCTCTCAAGCTCATACGTGATTAAGATGCAGCCACATGCCCTTGGCTTATATTTCAGCTGATGGGAGGAAGATAAAGAAGTTGGATACTTTTAAATATATTAATAGTAATTTCTTAGGAAATCTTTGCTGGTTTGAGCCAAATGCTAATCTAAGAAATTAAGCTGTCTCCGTTTTGATGTTGATAAGCACTGCAATCCCCATTGATCAATGGGATTTCCATGGCATTTGGGAAAGAGGGCTACATTTATTGAGAAATTGTATGCCAAGTAAAATCCTGAGATAAACAACTTTATGGAAGGCAAACTGACAGTTTACCATACATTTCCAGAATTTAAAGAGCTGTTGTGGTTTGCTTTCTTTTCCTGCAAATTGTGGAATGGATGAAAGTGACACAGAATGATGACACTAGCTAAATGGAGACATGATGTAGACAGTTACTCCAGATGCCTTATCACAAGGTTCTGCATCACACATGCTTCTTGCAGACTTCTTACAATTGAAGCATCCGGGCTCTTCTTCACTACTGATGCTAATTTTGCCAATTGATGAGTGGCTATCTGCTGTGAATACTCACTTACAAAAGAGCGTATGTTAACTGGTCAATGCAGTCTGGTTGTTTTTGTTTAATATGAAGACTGTTTTGATAATTATATAAATCATAAGGATCAAATAAATAAACCACAGTGTTGTTAACCCTCCAGAATTATTACTTTTTTTAATGGAAGGAAAAGTAATGTTAGGGGGAAAAGCAGATGACACAAAATTTATCAAAACTTCAAGGTTTTAGAAGAAAAGTTGTAAAAGAGTATCTGGTTACCTGTTTTGTCTATAGGATTTCAGTTTATGATAGATATTAAGATAAACAACATTTGTTAATTGGCAAGATTTCCATTGATATTTGGTCTCTCTGTTGCATAGACGCAGCCTACATATTTATAAGACAATAATTAAAAATAAAGAGGGGCTTGTCATGTCAAAAATTGGAGAAGCATAAATTGACAGTGGAACAAATTTTTAAATTGCAGCTTTTGTCTGCATGGATATTCAAATTAAGATCTTGTAGAAATGGCTCAAAATCTGTTTGATCTTACTCATATTCAAACATACATTTGATGTGTTAAAGTTAAACTTAATTTGAAAAAGGATTCCATTGAATTCAAAGACAATGAAGTAAAGAACTTTTACTAAATATAAAGGAAATACATTTATTTTCATTTTGTTTTAATTTTCTCAAGTTTAATTTATTCTAAAACATCGTAGAGCCACTTTAGGAACAATTTGTAAGAAGGAAAAGCAACCAATATTTTCACTAACGTAAAAAACAATTAAATGAATCTACATATTAAAAACATTTAAATGTTTCCGTTCATAATTGGTTTGTAAGTATAATTGTTTTAATTTCCTTATATTGTATAATGTAAAATTAAATGTAACAAAACGTTCATACTTTTCTTCATATTTCCAAAACTTTCACACTGCGGATGAGTTACATCAGGCATTTTGTAAATGAGCAACCTTTAGAACTCAAAATTCCTGAGCCAAGCTAAAACACTAAATTATTTTGTTTAAATTGTGCATGGAAACAATGAAAGACCGCAAGCACTATTTTTAGTATTAGAGGACAGGGAAGGTTAAGTTGAATTTAAATAGCAAATAAAAGTTACCACAAAGGGAGCAAGCTTTTAAAATCTGAAATATCTCTAGCTCTACAGTGGAAATCTCATTGCTTCCATATGAATAATTTTTCCATCAACACACATTTATTTGTTTTTTTAAAAATTTAAATATGTAACTTAAAATATATCCCTCAAATTCTATGTCTCTTTTATTCTTTGTTTAAATAAAATCGCTGGTATCTTTCAAAATTATCATCTTATAAAATGCACAGTAGTGTATAAAGAGAAATTAAAAAGGTTATTCAGAGAAATTACAGATACAACTATAACCTAACCTTAATGCGAGTTCATTGCCTGTCCATCGGGCCCGGTTTTGTTCAAGTAATTATTAGACTTCTTTATTTATAGCACCCATGTGCCTGTTTTGGGCAATGGGTTCTCAATAAATTACCAAAATAAAATCACAGCACAAGAACAGACCTTACTTTAAAAATAGATGCCACCAATTACGATGGAAGGAGGATAGTTAGGTGAAGATTTAAATTGTACCAATTGCTCCTGGGAAATTGATGGGGCAGATTGAGAGGAGCACACATCCATGAATGTGCATGGTTATTTTCCACAATTAAAATCACAAACGTTAAGGGGAACTTACAATAAAGGAGAACAGTCATTGAATCTAATTGTCCATAATCACTGAGAAATACACAGTAGTATATTTAGTAAATGTCCTAAAGCTACACTCAGACTGCCAGGGTTGAGTCTAGGGTGGGCAGAGAGAGAGAGAGACAGAGGAGGGGAGGAGAGGGGGGAGAGAGAGGGAGGGAGAGGGAGTGGAGAGTGAGAGGGAGCGAGAAAATGTATGGATGAATATCAGTCCTAGGAGACTCAAAAAAAAAAACAACATAAAGATTCAGAATTCTATCAATTTTATGATCTTGCTAATATAATTTGCACGCACAGTCATACACCGGATCACATAGGAATTTTAACTGAAATTTGAGTGCCAATTAATATACAAAATATGAGAACAAAAGCTAAAATCCATAGAATAGAGTATGTATCGTCAAAATTTAGAAAAGTTGTAAAGCCCGTTCTAAGTTGTAAGAGGCTTTTATTTTTATTTTACTTTTATGTTTTTAAAGATTTTATTTATTTGACAGAGAGAGACACAGTGAGAGAGGGAACACAAGCAGGGGGAGTGTGAGAGGGAGAAGCGGGGTGGGGGGGGGCAGGGAGCCCGATATGGGGCTCGATCCCAGGAGCCTAGGATCCTGACTGGAGCCGAAGGCAGACCTTAATGACTGAACCACCCAGGCACCCCTGTAAGAGACTTTTAGAAATTACAGGTATACTTTGCAAATTGTACTGTAAGTTTGGGTTAAGGAGAGTTTCATAGAGTGACATTCATAATTAAGTCGAACAAATGCTTAGATTTTGGAATGATTCATAGAATTCTGATACTTTTCTTTAGTGGGGTAAGCTCATGTCATACTATTGACCATTTCTTGTCCTCTTGCATACAATTCCAGAGTCAGTTCTTCTTGCCTAGATAAGATTTTAGGATCCAAATGATACTGCCTGCATCACAATAGCAGATTTTTCTCCAATTTTTGTTTATCTTTCCAGTATATTTTTTTCTCTTCTATTCCAGAAATACAGCACTTAGGTAATGTTGGCTCCTGGGATTTAAAACTAAAAATAACTGATTAATATGACACCACCATGGTAGAAAAATTCTTCTGTGAATATGAGAAGTCACAGCATCAGTGGCCAGATTAGCTTTATACATCGTTCTTATGTATATATAATTGGAAATGGACATAAGCAAGTGCAGTAATAGATACAAGTCCTTCTTTAGACTGATACTTTTGGTGCCAACTCTAGGCCTTTAGAAAGATGTTTGGTGAATACAGTTGTTGTCGAGTGTTGTGATTAGTCTTTGATGAGCCCTGCCCATTGTAGAGTTAGCCCTTCCTCTGCTCTCCATTTTTCCAAGAGCTTCTCCTGGGTACATCTGGGAGGTAAGCTTTGACCAGCAGATTCAGATTTTTAAGGTGATGGCTCCACTTGGAAAATTCTTCTCCCTCTAAGTGCCTCTATGGCCAAGTCCCTCATTTCCCAAGTGTGACTACAACGTCTTACCTTCTAGTTCAGCTTGCATCCTCCTTCCCCTCTCCTACCACCACACTTGCCTTCCCAGGCCCTTTTACCTAATGCTTTATTTTTACTATTTTTTTTCATCATTTATCCCTTTCAAATACACGGTTTATTTAACTTACCTATGTATTATATGTATTGGGTGGGTGGGTGGGGTTTTGTTGTTGGTGGTGGTGGTTTCTGGGTGTTGTGCTTTTTTTGTTTTGTTTTTGTTTTTGTTTTTTTCTCTCTCCCTCCTTCAGGAGAAGACTGTTTTCTGTTTAGTTCCTCCTTGTATTCCAAAGTACTTAGGAGAAAAAGCTGGACTATCATAGGTACTCATTAATATTGTTTGAATGAATGGATGAAATATATCAAAATCTACATGCATTTTAAAAATTGCTTACTAGACGGGAAAGAAAATTATTTTATATGCTTAGATCTTTAACTTGATTTCTGTTTGTCTTGAAATGTGCTTTCATAACTATGTCGTCTGTTATTAAGGTTGTAAGGAAAATACACTTCAAAAAGTTGATTTAGTCATTTTTACTCTGCTGTACCGTATTATTTTAAAACCAAAACAAAAAGCACTTTGGGGTGCTTTTATTCTTTTGTCTTGATTTGGTTTTAATTTTTCCTATCCTGTGTTCAGCCCCTTTACTGTGAATAACCATTCTCAGTTAAACAACCCCACAGCATCCCCTTATAGTCACAGAGCTGCCGTAGCATTCTTTGTAAAATGAAAGCTCAGTTAAAGACACAACTTTCTTTTATAGTGCAATTTGTTTGCTCTTAGGCTGGATCGCTCTCTTTGCCATTTGATTTCCTCAATTGAGCAATTTATGACAGATTTTTAAGGCCTACTGTCCATTACAAACAGGAGGTTTTAAAAACTCCATCATCATCGTAAGCTTAATGAGTAAATGGCTGAAAGCTCTGCAGCTTGGTGGGGGGATTGTGTCGGGGTTTGACTCTGACAGCCAGCTTGCTGTTGCTGTAATTAATAATGAAATGTTACATCTCTTGCTTTTTATGTGGATACAGGGAAAGTGACAGGGATTATGGAGAGAAATAAATTTACATCATAGCTTTATAAAGCATCTATAGCTTTACAGGCTCAATACATACAAAATTACTATAAGATGACAGTTTCCAAAGAAAGTAGTTACAAAAATATTTAAAGCCCTAGGCTGAAGAATCAGGACATTGTAAGAATTAAAAAGAGAGAGAGAGAGAGAGAGGGAAAGAGAGGGAGAGAAAAGACACTTTCTTTTATCTTGTCCCTCCTTTCCTGCTGCTTAATTTTTTTTCTATCTAGCTGCTTATAAAAAGATCAAAGATACATCTAACTTGTCTCCCTGAGTGAATCTATTTCAGTCAGTGTCACAGCCCACTCAATGTCACAGCTCACTCACTTTCCAACAGTGACAAAAGTTCCTATCCCACTCCCCTTCTCAGCAATTCCAATGGGTCCCCCAACTGCACCCTCTTCGTTTTAGAAAGTATTTCATTGCAACAAAGATGAGCTGCGGGGTTCTCTGAATGAGTCCTGCACAGTGAAGCCAATGCCATTGACTATTAGTCATGTTTACAGCAAGCTAATAGTCCACAGGTCAACATTTTTAGCCTCACTCTTCCTCCAAAGTAGTGCATCTGGACACTGCTTTCTCTGCATGTTAGAAGCAGTATGTAGAATCCTACCATTTTCCTGTTTGTGAAATCTGAAGGCACCACTACGTCAAATTGGTCAAGCCAGCTTTGTGAATTATTGGAAATTAACTGTAGACTCCCACAATAAGACAAAGGGTTATCTGAAGTTAAGGAAATCAGATAATACTAGCTCTATATAATTATTTTTTAGCATTTTTATTATTATTTAAATTCAATTAACCAAGGTATAATACATCATTGGTTTATGATATAATGTTCAATGATTCATCAGTTCTGTATAACACCCTGTGCTATATAATTATTTCTATATTTGATTGTTCTTTCTTAGTTTTCCCCTATATACACTGTCACATTGTTGACACAGCTATTCAGGAAGTGATTGTCCTCATCTTAAACCAGTCTTCCATTTCAAATCAATCTGAAAACCTTACCTGTGGATATGAATAATCAAAATGAAATTATCTAGTCAACATATTAACAATTAGTAATTAACAAATTGTAACAAATAATTAACATTATTTTGATATAACAGGATATTGTTAAAATAATTAACAATATTTTATGCCGAATTCAATAATCTGATGAGGCAGACTAGCATGCTTTATTTTACTTGTTTTTTTTATTGACATGGGTATACATTTAGTTATACATATGTGCAAAGATAGTCACGTATAAACCCTGCAATGGACTGAATATTGTTTCCCCCCAAAATCATATGTTGAAAACCTAGTCCCCAATATGACGGTAGTTGAAGATGGGACGTTTGTGAAGACATCAGGTCAAGATGGAGTCCTCATGAATGACTCTTACAGGAAGATACATAGCAGTTCTCCCTTTCTTTTCTTTTTTTTTTTTTTAAGATTTTATTTATTTATTGACACACAGAGAGAGATTACAAGCAGGCAGAGAGGCAGGCAGAGAGACAGGGAGAGGAGGAAGCAGGCTCCCTGCTGAGCAGAGAGCCCGATGTGGGTCTCGATCCCAGGACGCTGAGATCATGACCTGAGCCGAAAACAGAGGCTTTAACCCACTGAGCCACCCAGGCGCCCATCAGTTCTCCCTTTCCCTGTGGGAGGATAATGCCAGAAGACAGTGGTCTGTGAATTAATAAGTGAGCCCTCCCCACATACCAAGTCTACAAGTGCCTTGATCTTGGACTTCCCAACCTCCAGAACTATGAGAAATAGATGTTTGTTGTTTAAGTCACTCAGTCTTTGGAATTTTTGATATGGCAGCCCAAACAGACTAAGACAATCCTATATAATGTGAACAACTTAACACTTCTACTAATTCAAGTCAAACCATCCCTTTTCTGTTCAGTGTTGTAATTGTAGGTAATTTCATGTATAGGAATTGTCTTTGTTCTGATGATGGAATTTATACATTGTTATTTTATTTAGGGTTTACAGGTTAAAAGTCCATAAAAAAGTTAAGAACTAGCTTAGAGTATGTAACTAAAAATACTTAATTTGGACTGAATTACAAATAAGAGTCTGTTTTACCTCCTCTGCCTCATAGGCTTCGATTTATCTTAACTAGTTTCTGAAGTGTCAAAACTGCCAAAATTTTCTCATAAATTTCTGAAGTGGATTTAGGGCAATGTATGAGCTACAAGTTGAAATTGATAGATATGAGAATTCACTAATGATCACTCTCTACTGTCTGATTAAACCATACTCTCCCAAGACAAACTTGCCAAGTTATATGATCAAAGGGACCTTCAAAAATTCTTTTGAAGACACTGATACCTTGTACGTACAAGATACCGGTGAGAATGAAGAAGCCCTCTCAGAAATATTAAATAACCAAAATCCTTTCACTCATTTCTTATGAATCTGCGGAACAACTTTATATTGAATATTATCAGTATCTCCTTTTTTTTTTTGTTTTTTTGCCCCAGGGATACAGGTCTGTGATTCATCAGGCTTACACCTTTCACAGCACTCACCACAGCACAAACCCTCCCCAATGTCCATAACCCATCCACCCTATCCCTACCCTCCCACCCCCCAGTAGCCCTCAGTTTCATGAGATTAAGAGTCTCTTATGGTTGTCTCCTTCCCGTTCCCATCTTGTTTCATTTTTTCCCTCCCTACCCCCCATAACCCTCATCCTAACCCTCAAATTCCTCATATCAGAGAGATCATATGATAATTGTCTTTCTCTGTCAATCTCTAACTCTTTAGGCCAAATTTTAGTCTGTGTGTTTGGGATGATCATCAAAGTATTCAAATGAATACCATTATTTCAGAGTTGTATAGATTTTGAAAATGAGATAGAATATTTCCTGGAAAAAATATTTGTTTTTAGAAGGAAACTTGTGATAAGTGAAAATAAAACATATTTGATCAATACCACATTCCCTTTGAGCAAAACATGGAGAATTGCAATATAGGCAGGCAATAAGAGGCAATTCCAAATCCACGGAATTTGGTTTAATTGGTAGCTGGAATGAATCCTGCACCTGAGTTGCAGAGCCAAGCTCAATGAGAGGCCACATGTGATCATATAACCTAAATACCTGCCACTCTCCCTCTTTTTCAGTGGTTTCCTTCTTTCATAATATTTGAGGAAAACAGTGTTGGCTGGATCGAGGCTTACTTTTCCATTTTTCTTATATCTGACTCCACGTGTCAGTCCTCCTTGGAACTTTGCTGCTTTGACCTGGTTGTATTCTAGAACTTCTTCACTACTATTTGCCTTAAACAACAACTGTCTGCTGCCTCCCTGCTGTTGTCCTCACTGAGTTTGCTGCTTTTCCTCCCCTGTTTTATTTTACTTGCTTTTATTATTGACATGGGTATAATTAGTTATACATATGTGCAAAGATACTCGCGTATAAACCCTGCAATGGACTGAATATTGTTTCCCCCCAAAAACCATATGTTGAAAACCTAATCCCCAATATGATGGTATTTGAAGATGGGGCATTCGTGAAGGCATGAGGTCAAGATGGAGTCCTCTTTGCACAAGGCTGCTGTGTATCAGAGGTCACTGACATCTGGGAAATAAACATAAGAACCCCAAATCAAAACTACTTAAAAATGAAAAGATCCGGGCACCTGGGTGGCTCAGTCGTTAAGCGTCTGCCTTCGGCTCAGGTCATGATCTCGTGATCCTGGGATCAAGCCCCACATCGGGCTCCCTGCTCAGTAGGAAGCCTGCTTCTCCCTCTCCCACTCCCCCTGCTTGTGTTTCCTCTCTCTCACTGTATTTCTCTCTGTCAAATAAATAAATAAAATCTTTAAAAAAAAATGAAAAGATCGTGGAAACACCACATTAAAATCACCTCATGGCTATACCCTATTTCCTAGGTTTAGCTCCCTGTTTGCAGGTCTGTCCCCCAAGCTCTCTTTTCTTTCTTCCACTTCAGAAAATTTTATCTTCTCCCTTCAGAAGATTTCCCCTCTTTATTTCTCTCCTCCCAACCAAATTGTCAGATACCTCAAGCAGGGACTTTGGCTCAACAATCCAGTGGGGTTGTAACACTTCTAATCAAGGTCTTCAGTATGTGTGTGAGTGTGTGCGTGTCTTTCTTTCTATCCACTCATCCTTCTCTATCTATCTATCTATCTATCTATCTATCTATCTATCTATCTGGATGTGTTGATTGAAGGAGTAGTGTAAGGAAAGTCCTTGAAGGCAACATACCCTACAAAAATTTTGCAGGCAGGCCCACCATGGAGATATGTGTTTTACATTTTTGTAAAGAATGGTTTGAATTCTCTTTTCCATAGCTTTTGCCACCTCATTACGCCCATCTCTCCTTAAGAAAAAGGGGCAGTTTACAATACCTTTCAAAATAACCCACACTCCCCACTGCCATAGGAGAGAACTAGTAAAGGATCTGGGGTTTCTGTATTTCTTGATAGTGGGCCAGATCTTCTTCTCAGGAAGGACTTGTCACCCAATAAATATTTCTGTAAATTGAAAAGAATCAGTAGATGAATTCCTCTTTCCTTGGGTCTGGAAAATCTGAGGGTGCTTCTTTTAGTTACATGAAACAGATGGAAAAATACTCCCACATGCTGCCATAGAAATAGTCCCTTACAAATGAAATTTGGCCGCTGAAAGTGTATGCATGGATGAGAGAAAAGAGCAGGCTCAGGATCTTTCTTTCTCCCCAAGGAAGCAGATGACCTAGAATAGTAGGAGTAGAGACCTTTAATCACTCAGGAGAGGAATTTTGCCATTCAGGTTCTAAACATCTATGACCATTTTGAGATAGGCAACCAAAAGGTAAACTGCTGATACCAACAGCTAAAACCAGTTTGTTCTGTCCCATTGACTATCTACTCAAGTCTGGTCAGGACTATAGGCAGGGCCACACAATTGGTTGTCTGAAGAGCCTTCATACCTAATTCTTTTTTTTTTTTAAGATTTTATTTATTTATTTGTCAGAGAGAGAGAGAGAGAGAGAGAGAGAGACAGAGGCAGACAGAGGGAGAAATAGGCTCCCTGCCGAGCAAGGAGCCTGATGTGGGACTCGATCCCAGGACCCAGGGATCATAACCTGAGCCAAAGGCAACTGCTTAAGTGATTGAGCCACCAGGTATCCCTACATACCTAATTCTTGATGAAATGTTTTGTATGTATATAAATATGGTTGCGGCATCTAACAAATTAGAAAACTAACATCCCATCTAAATATAGTAGCCAATGCAGGACTCCAGATGCCTGCTTTTCCAGTTTTCTCAGAGATAGTTATTTTTTTTTTAACTTTCACGTAAAAGCTCTCAGTTAGAACATATATCTACACAGGGATTTGTGCAAGAATGTTCACAGTAGCTCTATTAATGTTAGCCCCAAAGTAGAAAACCCTCAAATATCCATCAACAGCTAAATGAATAAATTGGATAAAATGGATAAATTAAATGGATATTATTCCTACAATGAAATACACTCAGAAATAATAAGGAATTAATGATTCATAAACTCAGTGATATAGATCAATTTCATGAGCATTTGCTGAGAAAAAGAAACCAGAAACAACTAATACTTATGATGTTACTTATATATAATTTAGAGAAGATAAATCTTATCTATAGTAACAGAATCTAGGTCAGTGGTTGCCTGTGGTCAGGGGCTGGGACAATGAGAGCATAGGAGAACTTTTTTCAGTGGTAGAAATATTCTTTATCTTAATCGTAGAAGTGGTTACTAGGGAATAGACATTTTTGAAACTCATGAAACTATATAATTAAATATAAAGTTTAATATATGTGAATTATACCACACTAAATTATTATTTTTTAATTAAAATCAGACATGAACTTAAATTTTTTAAAGACAAACATGGAGGAACTTATATTTATATATGAATCTACTAACCCTCAGTGATGTCTAGTGGGATCTGGGATTTTAATCTAACCTAATCTAAGCCTAACTTTAACTTAAGTCTGCTTCAATTTATCTGTTTCTTGTTGTACTCAAGTTTTTGAGTATTAAGACATTTTCCCTTGGATGAAAAATAAAGATGAACAAAAGCTTTATTTTTAAGCTCTCGTCCTACCATTTTTGCTTTTTTCATGTAAATTTCTTGAAATAATAGGTAACATTTATTACATCTGCTTCCAGAATTCATCCTATCTCTTGCATTCTAACATACATTTCTAGCATACATTCTAATGTACCTTTTTTTTATTGGAACTTGTCCTGAGAAAAAAAGTCACTATTAAGTCAGCATCTCCAAACATCCTCAACTTTCTCAGTAATTGCTTGGTTTTTTTTTTAAGATTTTATCTATTTGTTTGTTTGTTTTTTTGTTTGTTTGTTTATTTATTTAAGAGCAGGGGAAAGAAAGCATAAGCAGAGAAAGCAGCAGAGGGAGAGGGGAAACAGGCTTCCCACTGAGCAGGGAGCCTAACATGGGACTTGATCCCGGGACCCTGGGATCATGACCTGAGGTGAAGGCAGATGCTTAACTGACTGAGCCACCCAGGTGTCCCCACTTTTGTTTTTTCATTGTTGTTCTTGTTTTGTTTTGTTTTGTTTTGTTTTGTTTTGTCTCTTCAGAATCTTTTCTACTCTTGACTGAAAATTTCAGGTTTGAACTTCATTCAGATTTCTGGTTCCTTCGACTGTCTGGGATTGGCTTTCCATGATGCTTTTGTTTGACTCTTTAAACTCCTCTCTGAATCCAGGCTTCCATGAAAGGTTTCTGTCTCATGTTCTTTTCACTTACTTCTGTGCTCATGCTTTCTAACTGTTTATCTCTGGCCTTTTCTTGAGGTCATCCAACTGGTAAAACGTGGTGTCTTGACATTGTTTCACAAACTCACCGTATCTCAGGTGTAATGTAGTGTATCTTCTATCTTCTACCCAAGACACTTGGAAGCTCAGATTTCATCTTCAGCACTACCCAAAGCCGCCTCCTCCTCTATCACGCCACTCATTTTAGTGACATGTTAGTATATTTCCTTGAATATATCTCTCATGTCCACCACCATATATCTGTAATTGTTCTGGTACATTACATTTATGATTAGTCTTAATCATTATAATAGGGCCCCACTTTTCTCTAATTTATCCTACACATTAGTGCTGAGTAATAATACCACTAAAGCACAGCTCAGGTTACATCTCTTATCTGCTTGACAGTTTTCAAAGGCTAAGGGGAATTTTTTTTTAAGATTTTATTTATTTGAGAGTGAGACAGAGCATGAGAGTAGGGAGGGGCAGAGGGAGAGGCAGACTCCCCACTGAGCAGGGAGCCTGACTGGGGGCTCGATTCCAGGACCCGGGATCAGAACCTGAGCCAAAGGCAGACACGTAACCAAGGGAGCTATCCAGTTGCCCTTTAATGGCTACCAGAAGATATAATTTAAATCAAACAAAAGCAGCTAAGCGATTATCTCTTGAGAACTAAAAAACACCGTGCATGCCCCCAAGGCCAGGAATGGATAGATAACAAAACATGCCCGGTGTCCTCATCCTAACATTCGAAGACCTTCTGATTTTCATTTCAACCAGCACTTTTTATTTCCCACAGATAATTTTCCAAGCATGCTTTGAAATAAGCCCATTGAGATAATTTTGCCCAGAGCTTGCCCAAGTTTGTAGTTTTCTAGGATTTTTGTTACTACCAGGAATGATGATAATATTCATCCAACGCATAAAAATTACGTGTGATTTGTAGAGTGCTTAATGTAGGCCATTCTGCCCAGCATTTTGCACACAAGACTGCATTTCACCTGCACAGCAATTCTGTGAAATTGGATTTGTTAGGTCCATTTTACAGATGAAGATATGGAAGCTTGGACGTGTTGCATAACCTGCCTTACTCACACAGGTAGTAAAAGCGAGCCAGTCTGGCACATACAGAAACCTTACATTTCTCACTTTGATACGCTGCCTTCTATGCTGCCCTCCTTTCCAGCTTTGCCATAATATATATATAGGATTCATATGTAATTCATTCATATCAGTCATATATGATTCATTCCTCTTAGAACTTCATTCCAAATCTTTTCTCCCTCCAAGTTAGAAATTAGGATTCCTTATCATTTCAAGATTTCACAATGTAAAATCTTTTCTCGCTTGTCACTTAGAGCTTACATTCTAGTCATTTGTGCACAGGTTGCTGTCTCTACAGCATGCTAACTAACAATTTGAGGACAAAACGTATGCCTCATATATCCCAAAGTTCACCTTTACACAGAGAAGACAGTCAGTATAAGATAACCAGACGTGCAAATGTGCATACTTCTGGTTTCCTAAGAGCATACTTTAGAAAACTTAGTTTAGAAAAAAGTAAAAAGCAGTCTTAACTGCTTTTGTTCAAAAGTATTTCTTAGGTGTAAGTACTAATGCCTCCTATAAATTTCAAGGATTGTGGTTCCCAGGGAGATAGAAGGAGAAGTCAGGAAAATTCCTCATGAGAAGATATGTTGGAGGAACAGGTATCATTTTAGAAAATATTACTCTGTTTCATTTCTTTTATTTATCTTTTATCGTATATTAAATTTATGCTGATAGTAAAGGCTATTTATAGGAGGACATATTTGTTTATCCTGAGGGATCATGTGTTAAATATGATTGGGGGACACCTTCTCCTTTTTGTCATATGTGTGACATAGGAGAGATATTTTTTTAAATGTATAAAATAATATCTGTATTTAACAGAAATAACTTTATGTCCTATAAGTAGGAAAGAAAGGAAGGAAGGGAAGGGAAAGGGAAGCAGAAGGGGAAGAGGAAGGGAAGGGAAAGGGAAGGAAAGGAAAGGAAAGGAAAGGAGGAAGGAAGAAAGGAAAGAGTGGGAGGCAGGGAGGGAAGCAAGGAAGAAAGGAAGGGAGGGAGGAAGGAAAAACTGGGTGGGCCATTTCTCATAGGATTACATTTTGCTTTGTTGACAATCATAAACAAGTCTCTTCACTATGTAAATTTGTCAATTTAAGAATAGACTGCATTATCTTACTGAGTTTTAGCATGTGCACTCTCGGCATCTACTAAAGTTCGACCTCCACCTGGCCCTTTTCCTCTTCTAACTGGCAGTGGGCAAATAATTTCAGGTCCAGATCAAGAGCTCGTCTGCCCATCTAACCCTGAACATCAATCCAACAAAAGAGCAGATCCCATTAGCATCAGACTTGTGACTAATAAATGCAAAGGTCCAAGTGAAGAGCAATAATGCACTTTGGCTCTTCCATCAATCTCTGGCACCTCGGAAACTAAGTGTAATGAACAGCAGGTCGTAACCTATAGCTTTCATAAAATGTCCCAGTAGGGATAGCATATTATACATACAAAATGGTAATGTCAGGTCATTATATCCGACATTTTTAGAGTCAGTGTCACTGCATATCTAATTCTTCTCGTAAACCAAGATTCAGACATATAATAACTGCTTATTATTACCTTCATAATATCTCATGTAAGGCTATTCCCTGGGTTGCATACAATACTGCTGCCTTCCATCCAAAGAGAGATGATGGCAAAACATAGGACATCATCCTCAGATAATATGAAGTTTACCAGTTCTAAGATTAACTTGCAGAATCACGGATTCTGAAGGTGCATGAATGAATTTGAAGTTTTAGAGTGCACGGAAATTGTGAAAGACATGAATATTGCTCAACTTCACGGTCCTAAGGGAAGAAAAATTAGATTATGGTTAATGTTCTGTGGTTCAGAATACATTAAAGTCACCCTTGGATTTCTTTTTTGAATACTGTTTCTCCCACAATACTTTTCCATTTAATTATTTCTTCCTCACCTACTTTCTTCTTTCATTTATTTCTTACATCTTTCTCCCTTTTTGTAGTATCCCCTTTACATGTGCTTATTTGACAAAGCACAATATAGTTTCTTTTGATAAGCTTAGGAAGAATCTCTATGGAGTGTTATGAATATGCAATGCCCCTACCCACATACACACATTTTGAGAATTTTTATCCTTCCCTGTAAAATTAACCGGAAGTCCCTCTTCTAACACATGTTCTTTTGTTCTTTCTTTGTTTGATTGAATTTTGTTTTTCCCTTGGCACATCTTTTAACACTGGAATGAATCAATGTGTAGGAAACATTAGGCAACCTGTTTAATAGCCTTTTTATATTGCACTGGGGATAATAACAGAAAATGGTCATTTTCTTAAGATCTTGACAATTAGCAGTTTGGCACTTGCGACGCCTGATGCATCTACCGCTTCTGCAAGTGGCTGGGGTGGACGTAGGACTGAGGCTGAAGAAATGAGTGACTCTGCAACTATATTCACTAATAGAATAATTGCCCATTTTATGAACAGAACGAATTCTGGAAGTGTGTCAAGGATACACAAGAAATACTCAATAGCAAAGAAGATGAAATTTGTATAGTACAACCAATTTTACTTGATATTTATTGCTTTTTATATTTTACTCAAAATAGATACAAGCTATTTATAGGCAAGATAAACCGGATGATTTCAACACAATTTGCACAGCCTTGAGGGATGTAGACTGATGCCTTCGTGGGAGGTATAGAATTTCTGCCATTCTTTTAATCTCAAACCAAAGAAAGATATGATGCAGCCAGTAGCTTTTTCTTAGTGCCTCATAATACCTAATGGTAGAAAGTAGGTGCAGAGTAGAGCACATTAGTTTTTATGTCTCTACAGGATGGAAGGGCCACTTAGAGAGCTGATGGCTCCAGGTTGCCTTTAATATAATTTAGTGTCCCTGCAACCAGAATGGCTGAATGCATTTCCCTAAGTGCTTCACTTAGCACTAAGGAACAACTTGAAGTTTTTGGAGAATGAAATCCATTATTTTAATATAGAGAAATAAGTGTCTACTTTTATATACTCAGTTCTATGCGTACTTTAATTCTAGACAAGTTTTATTAAAATGTGAATTCTGGAAAAATGATAATATAAAAGCAGTCCGTACAATTTGTTTCTCAGAAACAGAATGAAATGAGCAATGGTTGCGTTAACTAGGGAAGTCCAGATTCTCATCGTAAAATTCAAGAAGTATCATCCAGACCCAGTATAATTTTGAAATTATTTAAAAGAGGAGTCAAGAAATCAGTGCAGGGCTTCTCCTTGCAGAGAGGGATGTAGTTTGATAGAAAGTGAGAAGAACTCTCACAAACACCGATGTTCTTGAACTGAGGATAGAGGGGAGGCATGCTGGCGAGGGGATGGTCAGGATGGTTTACCTGGAACTCGCTTCAGCATGAATACAGAGGGTCCTCCGGTCCAGGACAGAAAAGTGATGGAGGGCGCCTGGGTGGCTCAGTGGGTTAGGGCCTCTGCTTTCAGCTCGGGTCATGCTCTCAGGGTCCTGGGATCGAGGCCCGCATTGGGCTCCCTGCTCAGTGGGGAGCCTGCTTCCCCCTCTCTCTGCCTGCCTCTCTGCCTCCTTGTGATCTCTCTCCCTCTGTGAAATAAATAAATAAAATCTTAAAAAAAAAAAAAGAAAAAAAAAAGAAAAGTGATGGAGTTCCTCACAGAAATTGTTAGTAGAGGGGCGCCTGGGTGACTCAGTTAGTTGTCTGCCTTTGGCTCAGGTCGTGATCCCAGGCTCCTGGGACCGAGTCCTGCAACAGGCTCCCTGCTCAGTGGGGAGCCTGCTTCCTCCTCTGCTTGCCGCTCCCCCTGCTCATGTGTGCTCACTCTCTCTCTGACAAATAAATAAATAAAATCTTAAAAAGAAATTGTTAGTAGAAATTGAATAAAGTCTAAGAAAAGCTACTGATTCAACTGGGATGAAAACCAACGAAGAAATGGCTGAACAGGGCAAAACCAAACCGAACCAAACCAAAACAAAGAAACATAGTATGGCTATATCAGAACTCAAATCTTGAAAATATAAACACTTCTGGAAAATGCCCACACATCTGGAAGCAACTAGAAATATAAACCTCCCACAGAAACATTCAAGACAACCCTTTTAAATGTACTTTTATTTATTTTTTTTAAAGATTTTATTTATTTATTTCACAGAGGGAGAGAGATCACAAGGAGGCAGAGAGGCAGGCAGAGAGAGAGG
>LNAC01000038.1:2958291-2969448 GCA_002007465.1 Ailurus styani | reverse complement strand
TTTTTTTTTTTTTTTTCATTTGGAGAGAAAAAACACAGTAATAAAATTGCTCACGATGCCCTCACAGGGCCACATCTTAGTTACCCTCTTAGCTGAAGATCAGGATAAATATCTCAGAACAGGTATTCTGAGGGGATTAGTCCCACAGCACCTACAGTGGTAAGGAGGGAATACAAAGAGAATGTTCCTTCCGTGAGCAGAGAATAGGCTCATATAGAACTTCACCCAAGTAAAGATCACACCCAGGGGAAGATGACTTTTAAAAAGATCAATAGAGAATAGAATCTATATATTAGCTAACTAAATAGAAACAAAGAAAAAAGCAGCATAGCAATGAAAAAGAAGACAGAGTCTGTTTTTCAAGAACACATTCCAGGAAGCTAGAGAAAATTGTGCCAATTTTTGCTTTTAGTAACATTTAACAAAATATGAAAACCATGGATAAAGAGATCAAAGTTTAAAAGGAAAGTGTAATGAGATAGCAAGGGTAGGCATAAATCTAAAGAGGTAAATTGGTGATAAATACAAATTATTACAAAAATTAAAACAATGGTTGGAATCAAAGAAAATAAATAATGTGGCTTATTGTTTAAATGCTTCAGTTTGGCATAAGAGAAAGTGGCATTCAGATACTAAGTCTGCCATTTATTCCATGGATAACCTTGTCCAGATTATAAAGACATTCTAAGTATTCGTATCCTCATCTTTAAAATCAGGATGATTAGAGTACCTCACTCAATGGATGTACTGAGGATTAATTTATTGCATGAAAATCACTTAGAACAGAGCAAGAAGCAAAAGCAATGCATTTTTTTAATTTAGAGATTTTTGGGGTTTGCATTTTAATTAATTTTTTAATTTTTAAGAACAATTTTAGGTTCATATCAAAATTCAGGGGAAGGTACAGAGATTTCCCATATACTCTCTGCCCCACTCATGCGTGGCCTCTCCCATGATCAATGTCTCCAACTGGAGTGGCATATTTGTTACACTTGACAAACCTACATTAACACATTGTTATTGACCAAAGTCCGTAGTTTACCTTCTAGAATAATCTTGGTGTTATGAGTCCTGTGAGTCTGGACAAATGTATAATGACATGTATCCTTCATTATAGTATCATACAGCTTATTTTCACTGTCCTAAAAATACTCTGTGCTCTGCCTATTCATCCCCACCCCCACCCTCTAACCCCTGGCAACCACTGATCTTTTTAATGTCTCCATAGTTTTGATTTTTCCAGTATGTAATAGAGTTGAATTCATATAGTAAGTAATATTTTCAGATTGGAATATTTCATTTAGAAATATGAATTTAAGTTTCCTCTGTGCCTTTTCATGGCATGATAGCTTCTTTCTTTTTAGTACTGAATACTATTCCATTGTCTCTATGCTACAATTTATTTATCCATTCATCTACTGAATGACATTTGGATTGCTTCCAATTTTTAGTAATTATGAACCAAGCTGCTATAAACATCCATGAGTAGGTCTCCATTTGGGCATAAATTTTCAGCTCCTTTGGGTAAACATTAAGGAACACAATTGTTGGAAGGTCTGTTAAGAATATGTTGAGATTTGTAAGAAACTGCCAAACTATCTTTCAATTTTTTTTGCAGCCTACCACCAGTGAATGAGAGTTTCTCTTGTTCCACATCCTCATCAACATTTGGTGTTGTCAGTGTTCTGGACTGTGACCATTCAACTAGTGGCATAGTAGTATCTCATTGTCATTGTCTCATATGACATATGATGTAGGATACTGTTGGCTATATTGAATGAGTTATGTAGTGTTCCTTATGCTTCCATCCTCTGAAAGAGATTGGAGAAAATTAATAATTTCTTCCTTAAAATTTTGATAGAATTCACTAGTGAAGCCATCTAGGCCTGATGCTTTCTGTTTTAGAAAGTTATTAACTATTGATTGAATTTCTAATAGATATAGGTCTATTCAGAGTGTCTATTTCTTCTTGAGTGAGTTTTAGCACATTGTGTGCATCAAGGAATTGGTCCATTTCATCTAGATTATCAAATTTGTGGGCATAGAGTGTTCAAAATATTTCTTTATTATCTTCCTAATGTCCATAGGATCTTTAGCTATGTTCCCTCTTTGATTTCTGATATTATTTGTGTCCTCCTTTTTTTTTTTTTTTTTTTTCCTTAGTTACCCTGGCTAAAGGCTTACTGATTTTGGGTTGTTGTTTTTTTTTTTTTTCAAAGAACTAGATGTTGGTTTCAATGATTTTGTCTCGATTTCTTGATTTCAATTTCTTGATTTCTTTCTTAATTTTTATTATTTCTTCTTATCTGTTTAATTTGGATTTAATTTACTCTTCTTTTTCTAGTTTCCTAGGGTAGAAACATAGATAACTGAGTTTAGATTTTTCTTCTTTTCTAACATAGGCATTCAATGCCACAAATTTCCTTCTAAGCACTGCTTTTGCTGCATCCCACACATTTTAAAAGGTTGTGTTTTAATTTTCATGTATTTCAAAGTATTTTTAAAATGTCTCATATAATTTCTTCTCTGACCCATGTGTTATTCAGGGATGTGTACACTCTCCACTTATATTGGGATTTTCCATGAGTTTTTAATGTGTTAACTGAGTTCTAATTTCATTCCATTGTTATCTGAGGAGAGATATTGTATGACTTCTATTCCTTTAAATTTACTAAGGTGTTTCATGGCCTGGAATGTGGTCCATCTTGGTAAATGGTCTATGCCAGCTTAGGAAGAATGTGTATTCTGCTGTTCTTGATGAAAAGTCACTTTTGTGCCCAGTGGACTGATGATGTTGATGACATCAAGCACCTTATAATAACAAAATATATCTAATTTCTCCTTCCATCACTTGTATCATCATTGTCCTTTATTTCCCATGTAAACATAATGCAATTCATTCTTGGTAATTTTAATTTGAATAAAGTGTTATATATTAGCTCAGTTAAAAAAAAGAAAAGTTTTTAATATACCTTCATGTCTTACTTTATGTAGTTCTGAATTTCTGAGCAATTTTTTTGTCCTTCTCTCTAAAGAACTTTTAACATTTCTTGCAAGACAGGACTACAGGCAAAAGATTCCCTCTATTTTTGTTTTTGAAAAACTTCTTAATCTTTCTTCACTTTTGAAAGAAAATTTTACAGACTGCATAATTGTAGATCAGTGGGTTATTTTCTCTTAACACTAAGTATTTCACTTCACTCTTCATTCTGACCTTCCTGGATCTGATGTTTAGTCTCTGACATTAATTTGGGAAAACCTTTAGTCATTCTTGCTTCAAATATTTCTTCTGTTCCTTTCTCTCTTTCTTTTCCTTCTGGTATCCCCATTACATGTGTCTTATGCCTTTTACAGTTTTCTCATAGTCCTTGGATATTCTCTTCTGGTTTTTTTTTTTTTTCGGTCTTTGTTCTTTTTGCTCTTCAGTTCTAAGATTCTATTGATATATATGCTCTAACTGAAGGTTTCTTTTCTCAGCCATGTCCAGTCTACTAACGAGTCCATCAAAGGCAATCCTCATATCTGCCACAGTGTTTTTGGTTTTGGTTTTGGTTTTATCTCTAGCATTTCTTTTTGCTTGTTTTTAAGAATTTCTGTCTCTCTGCTTACATTGCCCTCCTGTTCTTACATGATGTTTCCTTTATTCATTAGAGTCCTTTGTATATTAATCATAGTTTTAAATTCCCAACCCAGTAATTTCAATATCCTTGCCATGTTTGGTTCTGGTACTTGCTCTGTCTCTTCGAACTCTGGAGAGCCAGACAGGAGGTACTGGGTAAAAGGAACTGCTGTAAAAAGACTTTTAGTGATGTGCTGGTTAGGTGAGAGTGTGGGGGAGGGGGGGAGAGGAAGCATCCTAGAGTCCTCTGACTAGGGCTCAGTCTTTTCCTGAGCCTCTGTCTCTAGACTGTGAACGTCACAAATGTTTCTCAGTTTTTTCCTCCCTTTAGAAAGCACCAGATGGCTAGAGTAGACACATGGAGGACCAGAACCAGCTGGAGTTGAGTGATTCCCTATCCCATGTAAGTTAGACTCTGATAATATCCCAGTAGATTAGATCTGGTTAACTAGTTTCCTCGGAGAGCAGACCTTGTTCAGAAGAACAGAATATACTGGCATATTTTAAAATTGTACTTCTTCCCTTCTCCCTGCTGGAGCTCTGAAGGGACTTTTCTTAGATATTTTCTGTAGGAAACTGTCGATGCTCCTGAAGGTGAATGTCACAATATTGTGTGGGAACTGAATGCCCTTTGAGGTTTTTAACTCTCAGGCTTGTCCATAATGAGACGCTATAGTTAGTCAATTACTGTTCAGGTTTTCCTACCCTGGCACTGTCTCCTGTGGAGGTTTCTGCTTGTGGTAAGCTGTAACTTCCTGTATTCACCTGTCTGTCTCCCCAGTCTTATGGGCACCAGTTTGCCCTGTGTCCTCTCAGATTTTACCGATCCAAGAAGAGTTCAGATTTTTCAGTCTGTTCATTTCTTTACTTGTTGTTAGGACAGGGTGGTGGCTTCCAAACTCCTCACTTAAGGAATCAGAAACCAGAAGTACTTTTTCCCTGTTTTTAAATCAGTTAAAGAAAAATCAATCACTTTTATGCCCAATAAACATCTTAAACCTGAGATAGCTCAATGAATTTTTGTTCCAGTCTTAAATAGAAAAGTGTGTGTGTTGGGCAGGGAAAGGTTGCCTATAATATAGATCTGAAGTCTGAATTCTCAGTTTGGGATTAAGTGAAATGTAAACTCAGTGTTGTGATAATTTTAAAATTTCATGATAATTGCTAGCTCAAAAATAGAATTATATATAATATTTTTGCTAGTCAATTAACAAAATACTTTAACTCAGTTTTCTGTCCCTACTTTTTCTTCTGTTACCTCTTTTGAGATTCTCCAGAAAAAAAAAATAAGCTCGTGACTATAAAGTTATTGGATTTGATAAAAAAAAAACTGTGGATTTTAAGTATAGAAGTGGTATGATCAATTGAATAAGGGGAATGCCACCTAAGGAATAAGAAAAAAAATACATTTCATCCCATTTGGATTCCAGATCCTTTCACAGTCAAGACAATCAATCTATTGAAAGTAAAGTAAACAAAACTGTGCAGGAAGCTATTACATTACATCTGATTAGCCTTCATAAGTTATTCCTTTTTACACTAATTTCTTCATATTTATGTATATTAAAGAATGAGTAAAATATGTTTATTCATTAAGATAATAAATCTTATAAAATCCATGAAAACATTCCTTTGTATTTTTGATAAAAATATGTCAACATAGCATTTTATTAGAGTGGTTTATTTCTGCTTATTTATTTATTTTTAATTTATTTTTTGCTTTTAAACTTGAATAGTGAAATGCTTTAGGAACCTCCTATATAATTTTCCTCATATGCAAAATACTTCAACCACTCATAAAATGTTGGCCCTTTATTCTTGAGACGTTTTGGCATGTGCCTGTGCTTTGAAGAGCACCTGGCTAATTTAAGTTCCACTGAATATGTATGTTTGTTTTGCCTGTCTTGATATTCCTTTTAGTTCTCAATCCTGCTGTCAAGGCAGAAATTAACTTTGTGTTTACATAGTCCAACATAGCTATGATGATACTCAATAAAAAGATGTTTAACCTCTGAGAATTTGGATCCATAAGAAAATAGCATCACTGGGAGTTTTAGCTACCAGAAAAGAAAATGATGACTCAGTACTGTATAAAACTGAAGGAAATAAACTATCTGAGACTTTTTCCCCTTGATTTCCTAGGGGTGCAAAAATAATCAATAAGAGACAGCAAGGCAAGTTTGCTACAACTTAGCTTTGCTGTCAGAAAAGCAACCTTTGTCTTTGTGAAATAGAGTTTTCCTGTTCAAATGCAAATAGGTCTCCCCTTTAATGGAATTTTTATTAGCATCCTTTATTTTGAGAATAATACCAATGTTTAACCACGATAATCTGTAACCTCCAAGCAACCCAGGGACTCTGATATGTATTTGAAGTTATAGCCATTTTAAAATTAGAATGTATATCACATTTCCATTTTCCGCCATAAATATTGGCTTTACTTTGTACGAGCGAATAAAAAGAAAATCACTGCATAAATACTTTGTGGAGATTTGTAGTCCTTGTGGCTGTGAAGACATAAAGTATTGCAACAAGAACCTCTAATTTATTCATTCAAAGTCAAGTGCTCCTTTCAATGTAACTTAAGAGATAGAAAATTTAGTGGTGCCCAATATGACAGTGTTCTCTGGTGATATGAGTAAGCTGAAGGCAAAAAATAAAAAATAGATTAAAATTAAATGCTCCCAACTTCATACCAAGAAGAGAGCGGATTTGAAATTGAGCAACATCGAGTATTTGCCTTCCTCCTGACATCCTGATCTTTATCAGATACATTTCACTGTCTCTGTGTTTACAGTATTGATTAGAACCCAAGGGATGTACAAAAGAAGTGAAAAGCCAATCTTTTTACTATGTTCTCATTCTGACTGTTCCTCTTCTCATCATTTTCACTGTCAAAACTCAACTTTATGACTTCATTTGTAACTTGCCAACACAAAACATTTACATGTGGCCTGCTAAACTAATTCATACCCAGTTTCCCCTACACATACCAAATATTCAGTACCTCCTTTTTATAGTGAGAAAAGCAATTAGGATGATTGGAAAACTACATTTCTTAAAGAAGCTGCATGTGACATGTTCTGAGATAATGATGTAAGAGAGAGGTGGAAAAGAGGAAAGATTGAATATAAAGTAGAAGAGAGTTTGTGGATAAGCCAGAGAAAGAGATAGAATATTGTTTGAAAGTATAATGATGAAAGTTCCTTGACATTTTAAGATCCTAGAGAATAAGAAAAGGCAGAAATTCTAATAAAAAAGTTTTATACGGTTTTATTTTTGAAAGGTATATGAGTAAAGAGACTAAATGCATAATTGGAGGCTTTGAAGTCAGCCTTACAATTTTTAGTTTTTGAGTGCATTTGCATCAGGAATCCACTACCAATGCTTTAGTTGTGAAGTGGTGTATATAGTAACCTAGACCAGAATCACAAGACATAATTACAACTTTTAGTGAGATGGTGGTTGTAGAGATTGAGTTAATAAATGGATCTGAGGTATATAGAGATGAAATCAACAGACTGGATGATAGATTAAAATTGTATTTTGTGGGAGAGTGAGTGGTAAAGAACGATTCACTTACGCTTAATTTAAGTGGTTTGTGGTGTCCACAGCTTCTAGACGGAAGTACCTTCCCCATGAATAGAAATCAGTAAAGGAAGACTAAGTTTAAGTTAAAAATCATAAATTTAGTTTTGAAGTATTTGTGGGTTTTGTGACTTTGTGCATCCAGGTACCTATATTAAATATAGTTGACCTATGTCTTAAGAAAGAATGGAAAAATCTACAGGACAGTGGTTTGATTTCTCCCCCATTTTCTAGATATATGACAATAGACAAATTATTTAGATTACTAGTATTGCGATTTGCTAGCTATGAAACAGTAGTAAGGTTGGTACTTAAATGTATTGAATTATTAGAAAGTTAATTGATGGAATATATGTAAGTTTGGTACACTAAAAGTACTCAGTAAAGAGAATTTGTGATTATTGGCATTAACATTATAACTTTTACACTCATTAGTATGCATAGGTGTCTACCTCTCATGCTATAACCTCCTCAAGATCAGAGGTTTTCCCTCATTTATCTTTGTTGTTCTTATGTTACCCAGCACTAAGTACTTCATTAACATTTATGGATTTAAAGTGAATAACATTTTTACTCATCATTTTAAAACTGGGTTATGTCCAGCTTTTTAAATCAAGGGCCAATTACCCATAACAGTGATATACGTTCTTAGGGAATAGAATAGTCCCTATTCTAAGCACACATTCCGTAACTTGATTTTATGCTCTCATTCATTAAGCATTTTTATGTATTTATTTAGGTCACTTCAAGTAAATAAACTGTAGAAACTGGCTCTGTGTCTTAGACGTCTTTCATATTCTTCAGAGCTTCTAGAAAAAAATCTCAGTAAATATTTCATAGAATTGTAACATGTTAACACCCACATGAAAATTAGGGTTTCCTTTTATTGTGTGCTGGTGACCAAACAGTGGCCCAGAGAGGCTACCTGTTTTGAGTGAGTTTACAGGCAGAAGCAGGGCAGAGCCGGGCCTCGAATCAGACCTGGTAACCCCTATCTCACACTCCATCATAGCATATTGCTTCTCTGTTGATTTCTTTCTTAATGGAAACAAAGCAAAGCAAAACAAGACAAACATCGGTCAGATCTTAAAGAGCAGTAATGATGGAAATATCCACTAGCATCAAAAATAAGGGTTGCAGGTACTCCAGCAAAGTTGAGGGGACTTGGTGTCAGTCACCGTATTAGTTCCCTATTGCTGCTATAACAAATTATCGCAAGTGTAGCAGCCTGCAACAACACTAACTTGTTATCCCAAAGTCGTGGAAGACAGAAGTCCAGCATGGTGTGGCTGACACTCCATTTCAGGCATCACTGGAATAACATCAAGGTATTGGCCAGGGCTGCACTTCTCTTGGGCTCAAATTCTTTCCCTAAACTCACTGGCTGTTGGCAGAAGTTGGTCCCTTGCAGTTGTAGGACTGATGTCCCCGTTCTCTTGACACATGTCCCCTTTCCATTTACATGGCATCAAGGGCATGTGCTATCCTGATGCTTTGAATCTCTCTGACTTACTCCTGTGCCACATCTTTCAGACTTTCTTTTTTGCTCTAAGGTGAGAAGAAAGGTCTGCTGTTAAAAGCACGTGTGATTAGATTGGTCCCACTCATTGAATCCAGAGTGATCTTCCTAATTTAAAGATAACAGTTGATTAGTGACCTAATATCTGCAAAATCCCGTCTGCCATGCAGTAGAACTTGTTCATGGCTGTGACACCAGAGGGTCAAACTCATGAGAGCCAAAATTTTGCTTATTCCAGTCCCAACCCGTGGTTACAATATCAATAAAAAGCAAATGGTACCAACCCTGATATCCAATTTGCTGCATTTCTAATTGGTCAATCAAAGGCAACCATGTATCATCCTAATAGTATAGCCAATGTATATAAACTGAACTGGATATCTTATGAATGGAAGATACAAACAGAAATAGAGCCAATAAAAAGCAAAAAACAAAAAACAGTGTCATGAAGCAGTTGATGGCCGGATAACACCTTTTTAGCTCCTGTTTTTATAATGCAGGTCCTGATCTTATTATCATATATATATTTGAAGCTGAGTAGAAATATATGTTTGTAGCTATGTGAATGTTCTAAAAACATTAAAAATAAATGATAGTTTCTAAAATGAAATTAAATCATCCAAGAACAAAGCTGTGTGCCATAAACATAACTGTTAGAAATAGACCGAGTGTTCTTGTGGTTAAAATGCATAGCACTACAAAGTCTGTGTATAAAAGGCAGTCCTAGGAGATAACTGAAAGTCATGTTGTCAATATTATCATGAGCATTAAGACTTGATATTGTTTGAATGCTATCAAATAGCATCTATGTAAATAAAAGAGTGTTTATCTGGGCGCTTAAAAGAGAATGGAGATTACCCTGGGATTTACAGGCTGAAACCAAGATGTAAACTTTAAATCTCTTTGTTCCTGGATTGTTAGCCTCAAGATTGCTCTCCAGAGATTTGCCTTAGTTCCAACGAGCAGGTAGTGATTCAAAATGTTCACCTTTTTGTTTTCGAATCCACTGGGTTGTTTTTTCTGGGAATAATTTTATTTCTTATTCACAAAGGAAGGTGATTTGAACTTTTAATTGCTTTCTCCCTTTAAGAGAGAGATGGAATGCAATTTACTAATATCCTGGATTTTTTCTTATGTGGGCCAAGATGAAGAAAGAACCTGATATGGTGTGCCTTCAGGTAGACTACTGATGCATATACTAATTCCGTATGTGGAGACCTGGCACTGCTATTCCCCCAAATTAAGCAACAACACCACACACACACACACACACACACACTCTTTTGCTACTTTATTTTTGAAGCAATATTGGAATGTTCATGTTTCAATTTGTTTTTTAGTTCTCACGATAGTAAGCAAAGTGTTTACTAATCTAAGAAATCACCTTCACAGTTATTTTCTTTAGAAATCTAGTCCCCCGTGACTGTTTTCTATAATTAGATGCATTTTATAGATATAAACAGTTATCTAAAGCTCTAAGGCATGACCAAAGGCAAAATAAAATATGCCTTGGGTAAAGACTAAAGGTACATTTTTATAGAACTAGGAAATGGTCATCTAGAAAATGATATTTTATATCATGTAGGACTAACATAGAGAGGAAGATTTAAATTATACATCATTCACACTCTAACCAGGAAAACAAAAAGACATTCAGAACATGTGAAGCAGGCAGAGAATTGATAACAAGGGAAAGAATAGCTGAGAAGCCAAATGGGGACAGTGAAAAACCCTAAGAAAAGGCTACTACTCTTGTGGCCTAAAGCAACCAAGGGAGGCATGTGCTATTTCCAAAGCTCTGGGGCCAGGTCACCCAGTGAGAGCTGGAGGGAAGGGGCTCCTCCTTGGAAACTGGAGCCAGCCACTAGAGATGCCACCTGATGCAGTGTTTCAGGGGAAGAAGTACCAGGCTTTTCCCTCTTGTGTCCAAACACACTCCAGGGAGGCCTGGGTGGCTTGGTGGGTTGAGCAACCAACTGTGGGTTTCCACTCAGGTCATGATCTCATGGGTTCTGGGATCAAGCTCCACATAGGGCTCTGTGATCAGTGGGGAGTCTGCTTGAACATCCTTTCCCTCTGCCCCTCCTTGCACCTCTCTCGCCTAAATGGATAAATTAACCTTTAAAATACGCGCACACACACACTCCAACTACCTCTGTGTGAAGCCAGGGAGAGGATATGATAGGATGCTTCTAAATCATCTTTAAGTGCATCACCAAATAAGCCAAACAAAAGAGAGCAAGAGTTAGGTTATGAATGATGGTGAGGTCATGCAGGCTAAGAACCCAAAAAGCCATATCTAATGGATGTTGCACCATACTGCCTACAAGCTATGTTCTGGCACACTGTTTAACATGACAGTAGAGTCTTTATTTAGTCTTGATACAAAACGATCTCTCTCTCTCTCTCTCTCTCTCTCTCTCTCTCTCTC
>LNAC01000038.1:2908342-2958282 GCA_002007465.1 Ailurus styani | reverse complement strand
CCCCCCCCCCCCCCATTCTTTCTCTCTGTCTCTCTCTTGTCTTTCTTCCTTGCCCTCTCTTCTCTCCAAAGCTTAAGGACAGTGGAAGGAAAACCACAACTCAGAGCTTTAAGTGTTTTTTTTTTTCCTTCCCCTAACAAGTTTCTGTGCCCATACTCTCAGATAGCATCTCTTAATTCCTTGGCGACTCAATTGATTCAGCTATAAAAGAAAATAGTATCCTAGAAAAATAATCCCTTTAATTTTTAAAATCCATAAAAATCTAGACCATAATTTTTTATCAAATTCTTCTTTATTCCAAAATGCTATCTCTTAAGTAATGGTACACAAGTAAACCAGGCTAAAATACATAAGAAATCACACTCATTAAAATGATAGTATGTAGGGGTGCCTGAGTGGCTCAGTCATTAAGCGTCGTCTGCCTTTGGCTCGGGTCATGATCCCAGGGTCCTGGATCAAGCCCCGCATCGGGCTCGCTGCTCTGCGGAAAGCCTACTTCTCCCTCTCACTCCCCCTGCTTGTGTGTCCCTCTCTCGCTGTGTGTCTCTCTGTCAAACAAATAAAATATTTAAAAATGATAATATCTGAAAATCCAGAAATAGATTTTTGTGAACATTGTGAAATGTTAGCATTGGTTAGTCTGGGTAGTGAGATTATAAGAGTGATTTGTAGATGATATGTTCTCCTTGCTATGTTTCTGAAGTTTCTTAAAATGAAAATGTATCATATAATAGGGAAATAAAAAAACATACTAATAATTACATTAGAGCTTAGTATTTGCATTTTTGTGTATATGCTCTTGGTTTTATTGAAATATATTTTTTTAAGATTTTTATTTATTTATTTCACAGAGGGAGAGAGATCACAAGGAGGCAGAGAGGAAGGCAGAGAGGGGGTGGGGAAGCAGGCTCCCCGCTGAGCAGGGAGCCCGATGTGGGCCTCGATCCCAGGACCCCAAGATCATGACCTGAGCCGAAAGCAGAGGCTTTAACCCACTGAGCCACCCAGGCGCCCTTATTGAAGTATTTTTAAGAGACAATATGTAACACTTCATATCATAAATATTAAGCAAAGAAGAGATAGTACTGAAAACTAGTGCTAAAAATCAAACAGTGATATGTCGGTATTTGTTCTTTTAGATCGGAATCTTCTCCTCCCCTCAGGGAGAAAAGTCTATAAGAAAGCAAAAAGTAGTGAAAGATTATTAAAATAAGAATGAACCCTACTGGGCGCCTGGGTGGCTCAGTGGGTTAAAGCCTCTGCTTTCGGCTCAGGTCATGATCTCAGCGTCCTGGGATCGAGGCCCCGCATCGGGCTCTCTGCTCAGCGGGGAGCCTGCTTCCCCCCCTCTCTCTGCCTGCCTCTCTGCCTACTTGTGATCTCTCTCTCTGTGTCAAATGAATAAATAAAATCTTAAAAAAAAAAAAAAAAAAAAAAAAAAAAAAATGAACCCTACATGATCTCAGAGGACATTATAATAAAGAAAACAGACAAAAGCAGAGAGAATGTGGAATTATTCTGTTTTGATGTCTATTTAAATAACTGCTTCTTTGGTCATAATTTAATCTTAATATTAAATAACCACTGTTATCCTTTATTGAAAGCTCACTATGCTAATTTCTTATGTATATTATCTCGCAATGATTCTATGAGGTGAAAAGTTCTATTAGATTGTTCCTTTAACAAGAAATGGATATTTAGGGAAATTTACTGAGAAATGGTAGAGAACATGCATGAAATTACACAGCCAGAAAGTTATGGAGCGGGTAATCAAATCCAGGTTTTAACTTCAAAACTTTGCTTTGACCCCTAAACTATATGCTTCCCTGACACCGATGCTAGCAAGCTTGGTTAATCATGCTGATAAACATTTTGATCAAGTTTGCTCAGCTTGGAGATCAAAAATTATAGTATTTAAAAGTTTTTCAGTACAGTTGGGAATTGAGAAAGAAGAAGATGATGATGACAGGCCATACGATTAATCTTTAAGAGTAATACTCTTAAGAGTATTAAAGTAAGTCCTTTAAGAGTACTCTCTCTACCTTTTTGTTTCAGTTAGTTTATTTTTAGGTTAGTGACTGATGTAATCATCGAGGTAGAAAATATAACTGAATCTATAGCTTCTTGTATGCTGCAAGAGTGAGAAATTAAGAAATATGCTAAAATTAAGAAAGAGAAAGATGCAAAAAAAAAGAAAGAGAAATATGTGAGTGTGTGTACTTGTATACACGTGAATGTATCAAAAAAAAACAGACCCTTGTCCTGAGGGGAAATACTTCCAGGTATAAGAGAGATTCTTCTATCAGAGTGTCTTTTAGGAAAAGCTGGGCAAAGCTGAGTTAAAGTCTACTTTTTTGTGTGTCTTGTAAGAATAAAAAATTTGGACCTAGTCTGTACATTTAATTTTCTTTTCAAATTACCTAAAAAAAGAAATATCCGAGAGGCTTAAACTACCTGATACTCTCGAGTGATCTCTAAATACATTAATACTTTATAATCGTATAGGGAATGACCTAAAGAAAAGCACATTAAATAATATGAGCAAAATTAAATTATTTTTATGTCTCATTTTAACTTTAAATTGAAATCTTGAATTGTAATCTATGTAATCCTGGCACTTACATGTATGTTAACATAGGCAAAGGCATTTATTCCAAACAGTTCTTTTGTACTTTTACACTTTTGTACTGTACAAATATAGTACTTGTGTGTGTGTTTATACATTTGAAGTTTCAGATATATTTGATGGTTTTGCAGGAACTTTCTCTTTGTTTCTCTTTGATGATGAATCTAAAGCTTCCAAAGGCAAGGTTATCTTTAGGCCAGTAAGAGCCTAAAGTGTCTTGCTGACAGTACATAAACAAGATGTGTATTAACAAAAATGACTTTTGGGGTGGCACAATTACAATGCAAAGTGTTGGGAAATATGAAGCATCTCTTGACCAAAATTGAAGACAGATGGTGAACAAGTATATTATATAAAAGTGCAACTGCACAGGGAATATTCGAGTGGGCAGAATGTGATTATGTAAATGAAAAATTCACTTGTAACCAAGAGTGCCAAATACATAGTGAAACTCAGTTGAATTATTCAGCAAAGTATAGAGAATATTCCTGGATTTATGATCATAGCCTAAAGGGCTGGGCTCTGGGAAAATGGGAAAGGAGCTATATATGATCCACATTCCTCTTACCTAACCTTTTTATATTTCATTTATTATAGAATAAAGGGTGATTTTTAAAGGTGTATCTTTCTTTTGTATAACTCCATTTTATCAGTGTTATTTTGTCAGATCAGTACTGTCATCTTAGAAACTGATTTGACAGGGACACCTGGGTAGCTCTATTGGTTAAACATCAGCTCTCAATTTCAGTTCAGGTCATGATCTCATGCTCTTGAGATCAAGCCCTGCATCAGGCTCCATGCTGAGCGGGGAATCTTCTTGAGATTCTCTCTCTTCCTCACCCTTTGCTCCTACCCCCCCCCAACATATGCTCTCTCTCTCTCTCTCTCTCTCTCTCTCTCTCTCTCTCTCTCTCTCAAAATAAATAAATCTTAAAAAAAAACCCTAATTTGACAATTGAATACACATTTAGAGGTAGCCTGAATGTTACCTCCACAGTGGTATTTCTTGAAAAAAGATCACGGGTAAAGGACAATGGGTAACTTCCATCACCCACTATGATACTGTGAATTTTATTTTATTTTTTTTAAAGATTTTATTTATTCATTTGACACAGAGAGAGAGATCACAAGTAGGCAGAGAGGCAGGCAGAGAGAGAGGAGAGAGGAGGAAGCAGGCTACCCGCTGAGCAGGGAGCCCGATGCGGGCCTCGATCCCAGGACCCTGGGATCATGACCTGAGCCGAAGGCAGCGGCTTAACCCACTAAGCCACCCAGGCACCCGATACTGTGAATTTTAGGGAATACATATTTGATCATCTAGATGACCAAAACTTTGCCTACAGTTCCTGGATCACAGCTCTCAAAACCCTTTGAATTTTCTGTGGTGAGAGCCATAAAGGTATCTCTTCTTATGTTAATGTGGTGTGACTTTTGGACACACATAAGGATGGGGGCTGGTTGCCAGAAAAACCAACCTTATGATCAGAGGATTGAAATTTTTAGTCCCACCTCACCCCACCCCACCTCCCAACCTCCAGGGAGAAGAGAGGAGCTAGACATTGAATCAATTGACAATGACCAGTGTTTTCATCAATAATGTCTATGTAATGAAGCTTCCATTAAAACCAAAAAGAAAAGGGTTCTGGGAGATTTCAGGTTGGTTTCAGAGATTGCAGGTATGGGAAGAGAGGTTCTCCTAGAAAGAGCATGGAAGCTCTGAGTATCTTCCTATATACCTTGTCCTACTCATCTTTTTCATCTGGCTGTTCCCGAATTATATCCTTTTATAATAAACTGGTGATCTAGTAAGTAAGATGTTTCTTTGAGTTTGATGAGCTGCTTTGTGAATTAAACCCAAGAAGGAGGTAGTTGGACATCTTGATTTATAGGCGGTGGGTCAGAGGTGCATTGGTAACCTGGGCTTGTGACTGGTGTCTGAAGTGGGTGTGGAAGGGTAGAAAATCTTGTAGGACTGAACCCCTAAACTGTGGAATCTGATGTTATTTCTGGGTAGATAGTGCCTGAATTGAGTTGAATTGTGAGACACTCAGCTACTGTCCAAGAATTCTGTGGTTGCGTGTGAGTAAACCCTCTCCCTCTCACCACCCCTCCAACATATTTCAAAATTGGTCAGAACTATGTCATCCACCCATTCAAGAAAATAACAGGGATATAAGGATTTAGGGAACACTTTGAGGTACTCAGATCATGGTGTCATTCAATAGATACAGTTCAACTACCTATGCCTATCTATGATGGTTTCACAGTTGCATACCTTTGATAATCTGAGAAATCTGTTTTAACATCTTTAATAAATAAAATATACTTGTTTGTGATGTAGGCACAGACTCAAACATTAAGAGTTCAGTGTGTCTGTTCTTTTTTTCCCCTTGATTACTGTTAAGAATTCTGTGGGGTCTTACCCTGCTTGAAAGCTAACAAGTTAGCCTGCCACAGTTTCATGGATCCAGGTAGAAGGTATGAGTTTCATGGGCCAGAGACAATGTATTTTGTTACTCACAGTGATGGCAGTAGCCATTGTATCAGGAATTTCTTGTGCCATTCTCTGAATCTTGAATTTCATTAGGTGATGTGAAAAGGACCAAATGACACCTGCACATGCAGTGAGTTGCATTAGAAAGCTAGGATCATTTATAATGGGCAGGGAGGGAGATATTTTGTTCTGGAGGGAGATAGTATCTCTGTCTCCCAAGACTGTAAATAGATACGCCCTTTGTGCCAGGAAAATACCCCATCTCTATCTTCCACCCTTGAAAAGATGATCCAAAAGAGCAATCAGTGACTCATTTGCAAGATGTCAGAAGCACAAGAGAGGATAAAGATTTGTCTTCCTTAAATTCAAATATCACAAACAGTAACATGAAGTATGATAATCAGCCCCTTCCAAAGCAGGGAGTATTTTTCCACACATTTTAATAATGCTTCATTTTTATCAAGTATTTAACTCAAGATATTCTGTTAATTGCTTGGTAAAATTTATAAACTTTGTTCAAATGTTATATTCCAAAATCTAAAAATAATGATCTCTAGTCAGTGATGTGCTTATGCTTTTAAAATTAATGTAGTACTAATGTATAAAACTTTCGTGTTCTTCAGGGAGTTACTGAAAAAAAAATTAATTAATGTTCCACATCTCTTCCAAATTCATTATGAGCCTAATATCCTAACAGAGAAGTCTTCTACACCCTGTCATTTTTTGTCACTGGTGTTATCACTCAGGATGACATTTCTTGGGCAATAAAATCTCTCCATCTCTAAGTGTTGGAGTTGCCCACATGATGAGTTTGTAGCTGCTTTGCTTTCTCAGTCAGACCCCAGGTGTACAAAACTGAGTTGATCATATGCTCCAGGTCATGACTCACTAGCATCATTGCTCAATGTAACACCTCTCATTCTTTATATGCTTTCCCTTCGCCCCTCTTCCATGCCTCCATGAATATAGAAATACTTAGGCTAGAGTATGCTATGTGTGTCCTTCCAATCTTCTTTCCATACTTTGCCTTAGGTATTGTCATAGAAATAGTGGTATCATTTTGATTATTCTTGATTCTTACATTGCAGAAATGATATTTTTGTTAAAAATATATTTTTTCTGTTTCATGCTTTTCACTCAACACTGCAGTTGTGAGATCTAGCCATGTTGCTGCATATAAATCTAGTTCATGACTTCTGATTGCTCTAGAGTATCTTATACATGTAACACATTTTATATCCCTATTGCTGTGGTGATGAACAGCTACGGGCCTACCTTCATTTACTTATCTATGAACAGCATAGTGATAAAAATATTCATGTATATATCCTTATGGGAAAAACAGGTCATAGTTGATATACATTCACTAATTAAGATCAGTACCCTTTACATTATCACCTACTTCTTTTGTTCTTCTTGCTAATTATTATGAATTTCTGGGGAACTATTGTTACATATATTAAGGTTTTTAAATATAACTTTCCTTCATTTAACTGAGGTAATTAATCTTTACCACTGTGTGCCACTGTGTGGTACGCCTGGAAGAGTAGGAAAGAGATAAATAAACATACAAAGTTATCATCTATAGGTACATAGTGTTTTTTAGTGCAAATTATGGCAGAGGCATTCTTTTTCTGGAACATAAAGAACTCTTGAATTTTTTTGTCAACTAAGACCAGTGGAAGTGTGGAGGCCTTAGGATAGGCAGGCTGAGCCCCACCGTATCTTAATTTCCTTATTATTAAATATGGATAGTTAAAAAGAAAAAGATTTTCATATGCATTAAATAATTGCATAATAATTTTTAAGAATGTCCACAAGATAGTCAAATGCAGTAAACATTAACTCTTACTATATTATAACATTATTACCTGTGTTAGTTAATAAAAGATATTAGGACATTTGGCATTCTAAAACATAGCTAATTACCTAGCTCATTCTAATGTCAAAATAGATTCCAAGAGGGTCGAAGATTTACATAAGAAGGAAATGAGAATACTAAGTGAAACATCAGGAAACAGACACAACACCCAGAAATCTTAATAGAAAGAATAACAAGTTCAACCATGAAAATTAGAAATTTCAGCTGTTATGGGACACCTGGGTGTCTCAGTTGGTTAAGCATCTGCCTTTGGCTCAAGTCATGATCCCAGAGTCCTGGGATCAAGCCCCACGTCGGGCTCCTTGCTCATCGGGGAGTCTGCTTCACCCTCTTCCTCTGCCCAACCCCCCCAGCTTGTTCTCTTTCTCTCTCTAATAAATAAATAAAATCTTAAGAAAAAGAAAATTCTGCTGTTGTAATAATTCATAAACAAAAAATATTCTATCCTACAAATATTCATCTGGTGAATATTATATAGGACCTGAAAAGCTCTTAAAATTTAATAAGAAAGGGATGTTGTCCTGTGATAGGTGGAATTGCATGCTCTCCAAAGGCAGTCAAGTTAAAATGAGGTCATTAGGGTAGACAACATGGGTGGTGTCCTTGTAATAAAGAGGGGAGAAATTTGGGTGTATAGAGAGAGACACATATAGAGGGACGACAATGTGTAGACCCAGAGAGAATGTCATCTCTGAGCCCCTAGGAACTTCAGTGGCTACCAGAAGCTAGGAAGGAAGCAAAGAACAGTTCTCTATAATTCTCACCAGCAACTAACCCTGATGACACAATAACCTCAGACTTCTAGTCTTCAGAAATGTGAGACAATGAACTTGTTGGTTAAGCCACCCAGTTTGTGGTACGTTGTTATGGTGGCCCTAGGAAATTAATAATGCCTCATTGAAAAATTAACAAAAAGAAAAACAGTTCATTATAAATGGAAACCAATTGCCTTACATTAATGCAAGATAAGAAGCCTCTGAGATAATTTATAAAGTGAAATTAAAACAATTTTATATATTTTTTCATCTATTATTAGATTAAAGATCAAAAAGTTTAGAAACAAAGATTTGAGAGGATAAGGGGCTATAAGTTCTCATATACTTTGTGTGGGAGTATAAATCTATGTGTTTTCTTTGGAGGACAATTTGGCAATAAAAGCTAATGTTTGAAATACACACATTTCTGGACCTATCAAGACAGATGTTGGTTGTAAAGGCTTTCAGGATACACTTTCTTCCATGGCAGCCCTGATAATAAAGCTAACTTTTAACTTCATTTTCTTCCTCTGTCCATTTCTCTTTCCCTCCTCATTTAATCTGACTCCAAATGAAACAACATCCCTTTCCAAATAAGTTCTTTACAAAGACTGGGTAACATACAAAAATGTACATTCCCCAAGCTTATATTCCAAACCATGTATGATAATACTAATTTTTATATGATCTATTTCAAACATCCACAAAGAAACTGGCAGCAGTTATTAGATAGCCAAATCTTTTACAAGTAGTTTTAATATATTTACAAAGATAACAAGTAAATGTCTATTTTGTATGCTGTACCCAGTATAATGTGCTGCTATATCTATTTACTTGTAGGGTTTCAAGGATTGACTGATTAGATTTTCGATCTATAAAGCTGTAGGTTTGCCATTAAATTTTCTCATAATATTCCATTGTGAGTTCACCTAAAGTGCGGCTTCACCAGGGACTGTTTCTTTGTTTCATTTCAATGAATGCTGCCCCTACAAATGCATTATTGATTTTTCTTCCAAACCATAACGATGCAAAGTGCAGTAGCTTGACAAATTTATGTTTATTGCCGAAAAGCCGACTTGACAAGCAGGTGTGACTTCCTTTACTTACATAGCACCATTGTTCCATATACTTTTTTATCACCGATGTTGCATTTGGATAAACATTCAATCTGAAATGTTACATGAAATTAATGGCAAATATAACCTTCCAATCGAATGAGAAATGGAAATACTGTTATTTTTACTGCTTTCTATACATGACCTTCCACTCAGAATCGGTGAGTTTGAAAGCCTAATATTATCCAGATATTTGAATAGATTTATTAATCTGTAAAGCAATCTAGTTTCTAGCTTTTATTAATTATTTAATAAGCAAGAAACAGGTAACTGCATGAGAAGCTCTGTTGGCAGCAGAGAGGGAATGCAATGCAATTTATGAAATTAAAGGAAAGCTCAGCACCTGTCCAAGTCAATATTCATCTGTGTGTTCACACCAGCAAATAGAGGGCAGTTTGTTTATCACTTGAGAAAATCTGTGCTGGAGAGCAGCGGCGTAAGTGCTAAGATCCCCCCTGCCCTCATCATTCGGTTAGCTGAAACAATGAAAACCACTGGCATCATCCCCTAGAGTTCATGGTAATGTATTTTTCACCTATTTTAAGAGCATGACAAGTCCTAAGAGAGAAAGAGACAGGGTGAAAGAAGAACAAGAATAATGAAGAGAGGAAAAAAAAAGGTAGAAATATTGTTAGATCTGCTGCCTTGAGACCGGATACATCAAGATCCAAGCTCAGAAGCTGTCATGGAATTATGGCTATTGTTTTACTTCCTCTGTCACCCATCTGCTGTCTCTAAGTGCTGAGCGTCAGAGCAGGCATCTGCTGAAATACAGTATTCATTAATCATGAGAGCAGGGAACATGCGTAAGTCACACTAGGGACATTACTTCAGAACGTCTAATGATGCCGGGCAGTGCGGATTGGTGTCTATTCCTCACGCTGGGATGCGGTGTGTTTTCTACTCTTATGTTGAAGGGTATCTATCCTTTCCAAGCAATCAAGGGGCATTATTTGAAAGCTCATATCTCAATGACAAAGAATAAGTATTACGGATGGAGGAAGCTTCCTGGGCATCCCAGTGTCTTAATAAAGGTTCCAAAGCTTGTTTGTTTCAAACATTTCATGTATTTGAAAGAGAATTAAGAAAACAATGGTTTCCTTGATGTAGGAAGTCTGACATTCATATCCAATTATCAGGTACCTAAAAATACCTTTCCACTGTACCTCTTGAGAGGTACTATTTCAAGATCTTCAGGTTTTAGAGATCAGCAAGCTATGACCTGCTGGCCAAATCTTGCTTACTGCCTGGATTTGTAAATATAGTCCTATTGAAACACAGCCACAGCTATTTAGTTACATGTTGTTGATGACTTCTTCCAGGCTATGGTGTCACTGTTGGGTACTTATGACAAAGACCTTAAGACCCACAAAACCAAAAATTTATTTTTTAAAGATTTTATTTATTTGTTTGTTTATTTATTTATTTATTTATTTATTTATTGAGAGAAAGAGCACGTGTGTGGGTGAGGGACGGGGAGGGGCGGGGAAGGGGAGAAGTAGAGGGAAGAATCCCAAGTAAGCTCCACATTCAGTGCAGAGCCAATGCAGGGCTCAATCTTAAGACCCTGAGATCACAACCCTGAGCTGAAACCAAGAGTCAGAGGCTTAACTGACTTTGCCACCCAGTTGCCCCAAAGCCAAAAATACTTGTTATCAGATTCTTTACAGAAAATGTTTCCTAATCCCTGACTTATAATATTAGTATAAATCTCTCTGATATATAGATCCCAGTTTTCTCATTTACATTTTATATAATTTCATTATTTGTATGGAATTTTTTGGAAATAATATTTTATCACTTCCTTAGGTTTATGAGATTAAAAAGAAAAAGCTGAACAAGTGTTCCCCCCTACACACATCCCCACCCCCAGCCAGGCCTCACTTTTTGACAATTTCTTTTTTATTCTATTTACTTTTATTTTTACTGTTTCCATTTGTACTTAATAATCTTTATAAAAATGGAAACTTCTTCTAGGGCATACTTAAAGTCTAAGATAGATCTGACTTTTATCCCCAGGAGCACTGAAAGTGCTAAACCTTCCATATTCTGGGAAAATGAAATAGTCAATGTGGCATTACATTTTCTAATGAGGCCTTGTATTAAGGTTTGGAAGTCTCCAAATAAAAAAATAAAAATAGAAACACTTATGTTCCACAATCTTGCAAATCAATCTAAATTTCTCATAGTAGCACATAAACCTACAACACATACAAAGTACATGATCAATGTTTTAAACATGGGAATTAAAGTATTCAAATAATTACATCAGCATCATTTTTATTATCTCCCTAGGGAAAGGACCATATGGATAGAAAATTGTCAGTTTTGTTCAGTGCTAGGCTGCAAGTATTTAAAATTGTGCCTAGATAAATATAAAAGACTACTGAATAAATATTTGTATGCTGAAGAAATGACCAAAAATCTGGGGATCAATATCAGTAATTTAAATTTTCTTTTTGTACTATATTTAAATTTTTTATAAAGAAGATATATCTGATTTTCATAATAACAGTCATTTGAATAAGTAACATAATGATATAATTTGGAGACAATTCTCTAACAAAATATAACAAAAGAGATCAAGAATAAATTTCACAGGGCATAGTTGGTACTTTGATAAATAATATGTATCCTTCAACCATTTGAATAATTGAATAAAATAAAACATATTTCAATGAGTGAAATTACAGAGTAGCAACTGAAAGAAGAAAAACCATTTATGTTCTTTGTGGTATAAGAAAGTTAGGAGAGGGGTGCTTGGGTGACTCAGTCAGTTAAGCATCTGATCTTGATTTCAGCTAAGGTCTTGATCTCAGGGTTGTGAGATCAAGCCGTATCAGGCTCCAGGCTGGGCATGCAGCCTGCTTAAGCTTCTCTCTGTCCTAGGGGTGCCTGGGTGGCTCAGTCATTAAGTGTCTGCCTTTGGCTTGGGTCATGATCCCAGGGTCCTGGGATAGAGTCCCACATCAGGCTCCTTGCTCAGCAGGAAGTATGCTTCTCCCACTCCTCCTGCTTATGTTCCCTCTCTCAATGTGTCTCTCTCTGTCAAATAAATAAAATAAAATAAAATAAATTAAATTAAAATTAAAAAAAGAGAAGAAAAGATTCTCTCTGTCCTTCTCCCTCTCTCTCTCTCCACCCCTACCCTGCTCTGGAGCTCACTCACATTCTCAAAAAAAAAAAAAAATCATGATATGCAGGGATATTTTAAAGACTTTTTAAATTTATTTATTTGAGAGAGAAAGAGAGAGTGCAAGGAGAGGAACAGAGGGAGAGAGACAAGCAGACTCCCTACTAAGTATGGAACCCAATATGGGGCTTAGTCTCACCATGCTGAGGTCATGACCTGAGCTGAAATCAAGTGTTAGACTTAATTGACGAAGCTACCCAGGTACCCCCAAATTTTAATAAGTCAACAGTAATTTATTTTATTTATTGATTTATTGATTTATTCAAATTACAATTTAAATACATGTTTGTAAAGGTAGAGTGAGTTCTGTAAATTAAAAATAGTAATAATGTGACATATGGTAAATAAAGTGACCATAGCAATGTTGGTAAGACTTTATAGAGAGTTATGTAATATTTCTGGAGATTTCCATTTGCAGCTTTGTAATAAGAAACATCAAGAGTTAAACTTAGAGAGAAATCGGAGGTAATTCTAAGGAAAAATAATGTCTTGTTAGCCTTGTGCTATCTCAGTATTATCTAGTGTTATGGAATTAGAGAATATTTGCTGCTTACTGTTTCTCTTCTATAATAACTATCCTTCCTTTTCTCCCCTACCCCCATATTTTTTACTTGAAAAATTAAAATCTAATCTTTTTATGGTTCTGAATATATCTCTCATTATCTCTGAAATAAGTTGCAAGAAAAACTTCTCTGTTATTTCACTTAAGGTTTAAAAATCATTTTTAAAAAAGTGATTAGTTGTGCTACTCCTAGGTATTTACCCAAGAAAAATGAAAACATATATCCATATAGACTTGGACGCAAAAGTTCATAGCAGCTTTATTTGTAATGGTCAAAAACTGGCAACAATCCAAAATGCTTGTCAACAAGTAAATGAATAAACAAATTGTGGCACATCTATACAATGTAATACTATAAAAAAAATTTTTACTTAGCCATAACCAGGAAAAAATGGTTAATAAATACAAGCATTTTTTTAAAATTTGAAAACAACATTTTTTTTTTCAGACAACTAATGCTTTAGCAGTGGATCCTCCATTATTTTCAGGAGTTAATGAAAGGTTTGTAGGCAGGGTAGTAGGGCCTTGCCAAGGGACACAAATACTGATTCATGAATGCCTCCTGATAAACCCCATCTGAATCTGTGGCTCTGGACCTGGAAAGGCAACAGCCTTCGGTGTCTGTAAATAAGTGTCTGTAGGTCACACAGTCAATTTTATTCTGGTTACCTTTGCCTTATGTCCCTTTCTTGCAGAGTCTGACCCAAAATTTGAGGTTGTCATCAGAGATAAGGAAGCAGACTGCTAGGTCTCTAGCATCATGGACAGGTCAGTTTTTAATGATAAATCCAGCAGTCTGAAAGGGTACTCCCCTCCTCCCATTGCTATAGGCTCAGAAATACAAATGATGATGGTATCCATCCAGGCCGTTGACAGAGTAAAGGAAAGAAAGGAAAGAAGAAAGGATTTCATATAGTCAATGGAATGAAGTCTTGATGCGTTCTCTTGGGATGAAGCAGAGCATCTCGATGTGAGTTACTCCCTTTCAATTTGATGGAGGTGTCCAGCATCTGCACAGAGTGAGCAATCAGGCAGAACCTTCTTCAGCTGTGAGATAGAGACTCAGGCTCAAGTCCCTAAAGTTTGGCTGTCATCTGGGTAGTGAAGAGGACCTGTTCTAGTCCCTTCCAAGGAGATCCAAGGCAGTCCTTGTTCTTAGTGATTCCATATCAGAAGGGAGGGAAAAATTGGAAATGATAGTTTAGACATTGTCAGTCAGATATTTGAGGGAACTAGAATAATTCTGTATCCAGTTCAGTTTATAGGTATATAACAAAACCTCCAAGATAATTAACAAGATTATAATTTAAAATAGCCACAGGGGCAAACAATTTTTCTCTTTATAATTATCCCCATTTTTTTGGAGGTATTTTATTCTTTAGAGAGAGAGCACACAAGCCATGAGAGAGGCAGACGGAGAGGGAGAAGCAGACTCCCCGCTGAGCTGGGAGCCCGACATGGGACTCGATCCCAGGACCTGGAGATCATGACCTGAGCAGAAGGCAGACACGTAACCATCTGAGCCACCCAGGTGCTTCTATCCCGATTTTTTTTTTTTTTAACCAAAGATAACCCTGGTAAAACTAATTTGTTTGCATTAGACTTGGCCTGATTATTTCCATAACTGCAGGAAGAATAGTGAACGACCATACAAGTTCTTTTTAAGACTGCTTTGTTAGAACTTTTCATAAGGAGCCTCAGATTGACCTCTCAAGAGCCTCTGAGGCCAGAAAGCCAAGCCAAAGACTGGCCATTAGATTTACCTGTAATATCATTTCAGTCAAAGTCTTGGCAATAAAATCAATGTTTCCAACTGTGGCTGGTTACAAGGAGAACAGATTCTTACTGAATGTATGCAAGTAGTTAACTATGTTGCAATGAAAAGAAAACTCAAGAGTTTCTGGAAGGATCAAATAGGGAGAAAAGCTAAATGGTTTCACCATAGACAGATTAAGAAAAGGGTTTCCTTAAATCTGGAAAAACAAAGCATCAAGGAACTAGCAGTATTTCAAGAATCATAAATATTATGATCATTGTCTAATTAATTAAGTCCCAGGTAATTAATGTTTGTTCTGCTTAAATACAGGTTCCCCACTAGTTCTGGAAAGTCTTACCTAGTTCAGTTTTATAATCTTAAAGTTATCAGAAATTTGTACTTGTCAGAAGTCCATAAATTTTCTTAAAGATAAGACACTCTTACAGGAACATTTTTGTAGAAGCATCAGAGTAAAACAATAACTCTGTGAATGATAAAAGACTTTAAATGGCCATGGTTAAAGATCTGATGAGCGTTCATTATAATGTAGTTGATAAGGAAAATTGGTTACTTCTGTGGCATACAACATTTTAGGATAATAACAAAAATGGGTGATAACATTATATCAGGATATATCAGAATTTTAAGGATCTCATACAATTTTGAAATGCTTATATGAATATATACTATATAAATATAAGGTAGACAAGGTTTAGAATTACTTCTTACTTGCCGATGACTTCCATGTGACTTAATATATCAAATACACCTAATTCATTTAATCTCGTTTTTGGAAGAAGAGAGAACATTTTTTATTCAAATATAATAAACCAATAGTTTCAAAAGTTCAAGGTGTATAATATAATGATTCAACAATCTATACATTTTTCAGTGCTCATCCAAATAACACTGTGTTGTTTGATTACTACAGCTCTGTAGTATATCTTGAAATTTGGGATCATGATATCTCCAGCTTTGCTTCTGTTTTTCAAGATTGGTTTGGCTATTTGGGTCTTTTGTGGTTCCATCACACAAATTTTAGGATTATTTTTTCTAGTCCTGTGAAATTTGTTGTTGTTATCTTGATAGGGATTGCATTAATCTATAGATTGCTTTGAGTCGTATGGGCATTTTAACAATATTGGTTCTTCCAATCCCTGAGCATGGAATGATTATCTTTCCATTTGTTTGTGTCATCTTCAATTTCTTTCATCAGTGTTTCATAGGTTTTGGAGTACAGGTCTTTCACAAACTTGCTTAAGTTTATTCCTACATATTATATTATTCTTGGTGCAATTGTAAGTGGAATTGTTTTCTTAATTCTCTTTTGTATCAGTTTTTTTCTAGCTCTTCCCGTGGCTTCTTGAATGTCTTCTCTCTCAAAGTTAGTTTTAAGTTGAAAAGACTGCACTTAGAATTTCAATTTTAGAAAGTTTGTCAAAAATATCAAAAGGTTTGAACATTTGATGAAATAGGATCATAAATTATTATGAAATGATACTTATCTATTTAACCAAAATGACCAAAAAAAGATTTTAAAGGCAAATAAAGAAGGTTACATGTTAGCAAAACTTAGCTTTTACATCTGCCTTCAGCTCAGGTCATGGTCCCAGGGCCCTGGGATCGAGCCCCACATCAGGCTCCCTGCTTGGCGGGAAGCCTGCTTTACCCTCTCCCACTCCCCCTGCTTGTATCCCCTCTCTCGCTGTGTCTCTTGCTCTCTCTCTGTCAAATAAATAAATAAAATCTTTAAAAAAAAAAAGAAAACTTCACTTTTAATATTGAGAAGATTCAGTTTTCTTAAGTAATCAAAGACATGATTAAGGTAATATGATGTACAGGACATTATTTTGGTAAAATATGAAATAGTTGTTTTCTAGGCAGATTACTTTAAGGGCAAAGACAAACAAACCCTTCATAATCTCCTATTACAAAGAACAGAACAATAGTCCAAGAAAACTTTGTCATTTTAACAGAAAAAAACATAGTTTAATTTTGTACTAGCTTATATTTGATATTAAAGCTCATTCACTTAATTAACTCCATTCTAATTTTAGCCAGCTCTGACCACACACACACAGATTCCTTTCCAAAGATTTAGTTTGCACAAGCCTTTTACAATTTTCTTTTTCTTCATTAAAGCACACATTTCACTTTCCTGACATGTGAAGGTGTTTCCCTTATTATTTCTAGTAGCTTTAATTACATACATTAATTAGAATTCTTAACCCTTCAAAAGCTTACTTTCTAGTGAAAACTAAGAAGTAAACAAATGTGAACTGTGTGTTATGACAGCATTCTTTAGATTGGCAAATTTAGGGAAACATTTAATAATTTCTAGAAGTATATCTTACAAGATTTTTTCCTTTGGTGCCCATGGTTCTCAGTCACATCCCTTCAAAGAATGAAGAGGTAAATGAGGCAGAGTAGTGGGCAGCAAAGCAAGGTTTATCGAGTCACAGTACAAAGCTCCCAAAGAAGCAGGGGACCTGAGAGGGTTGCCACCGCAGTTTATTTCTAAGGCTGGGGGTTTTTATGTGCTTTGTGGGTGAACTCTTTTCATCTTGATTAACCCTTGCTGCACCTGTCATCCAATCAGGTTTTTGTCATCTACCATCACGTGGGAAAGGATGGAGGGCTCCTTCCAGGGTGGTGTAAAATCCTTTTAAGGGTGGTTTCCTCTTGGGGGAAAGGGGGGCTTGTCCCTGCCTTATTTTCTTACAACTATCCTTCATCACATGTATCTTTTTCAATTTTTCCAATGTAGCACCAATATATACAAATATCCTTTAGTGTCTCTGTAATAAGAAGCCAAAGTAGATAAACCTATGTTCAGTAATAAATATTTCAGTGTTTTATCTTATTTGGAAATGATCTAGGTATTTAATGACTATCCATCATCTAATTTAACTTCGCAAAACTCTAAGGATTTAAGCCACCAAAAAGATTTGGGGCAACTATTTAATTAGACATAAATATTGCTGAGAAGTTCAATATAAACTTATTATCTTATATCTATTTAATTAACTTTCTCTTAATAATTATATTTAAATTAATCATGAAAATTTCACAAGACATTGAATAGCTAACCATCTTAAGTTATCATTTTTGTCCACAAATTCTATAAGTGATAAGATGAACCTATTTGACCTTTAGTAAGCCTAGGTAGAATAAAAGTATTATATTTAATCCTGATAACTCTAAAGACATGCCTATTTTAATTAAACCAACAAACTTAAACTAGTTTTAATATTGAATATTTTCCCAGATCATGGGAACCTAAAATTCATTTGGATTAAATTTCTATTATATTTCTGAAGAATTAATTTATATAAGCATTTAATTTTCTTTAATTAAATAGAGTTCTTTTGCCAATTAATTTTGACAGTACCACTTGGAGGCAGGAAATACCACATATCTACAGCATATATAGACACAAGAACTTATAGACAGACACAAAAAGAGACTGTATAGCTTCCATTTTAAAATTGCTGCCACAGGGGTTACCTGGTAGCTCAGTTGGTTTAGTGTCGGAGTCTTGCTTTCCACTCAGGTCATCATTTTGTGAGCCCTGGGATCGAGCCCCAAGTGGGCTCTGCACTCAGCACTGAGTCTGCTTTAAGATTCTCTCCCTCTGCCTCTCACCCCCAACCCCCACCACAGGTGCCCTTGCGCATGCTGTGTATCTCTCTCTCTTGCTCTCNAAGATTCTCTCCCTCTGCCTCTCACCCCCAACCCCCACCACAGGTGCCCTTGCGCATGCTGTCTATCTCTCTCTCTTGCTCTCTTAAGGAGAAAGAAAGAAAGAAAGAAAGAAAGAAAGAAAGAAAGAAAGAAAGAAAGAAAGAAAGAAAGAAAGAAAGAAAGAAAGAAAGAAAGAAAGAGAAAGAAAGAAAGAAAGAAAGAAAGAAAGAAAGAAAAGAGAAAGAGAAAGAAAGAAAGCTGAAGAATTACTTCCCTGAAGTTTGCATATCAAAGAGATGGTCTAGATAAGAGTTCTGGGGAAATCCTGGGTAGAACATTTATGTCTCAGAGGCATAGGGAAAAAAATGCAAGCTCTTCCTAGAAGGTCTTTTTCCCCCAAGGCAAGAATGTTCACAACACTTGCAAGCCTTTTGAGATAAATAAGAGGTTTTAGTATTGGTAAAAAAGGATGAGTGGACTATGAACTGTTTGTGGAGCCACACCTCTGATCCTGTAAAGACTGGATTCATGGAACAAGGACAACTGTTTTTAATTCCTCAAAAATTGGGTTGCCCCCTGAATGATATCAAAGGCTGGCATACCCATCGGCCTGCATTGGAATGTTTTCCCTGTGGGTACATTTAGCTTAGGGAGAAGCCTAAAAAATTCCTATTGGGTTCTGAATATTAGCCTCTAACTTGATCAAATTTCTGATCATTGAATTACTAAATCTTTTCAAATATCTTGTCAGGTTTCAGCTGGAACAAACACGCAATATTTCTGGCAGTATTGAACAGTCCCATTAATTTTAGTTTCTCCTTGGTTGTTTAAGACAATAATAGCACTTTACAGAAAATCTCTCAGAATCCTGTCAGCTTTGGGACAGCGTGATGTGGGTGGGACTCCTTATTCTGAAGTCCTATGGGGGCATTAGAACTGATGTTGAAGATTTTGCATAGGGCTTCTGAGGGTGATCTTTTTTCTAGTGTCCCAGTTGATGATGACTAAGACACCAACCTTGGACCCACATTTTGATGATGGACTCCTAGGAGAGTGCAATGTGGAAGGCCTATGTGTTCCTTTTATGTCTTTAATTTTTCATTAGCTTTTTGCAATGAATCTTGCAATGAGGCTGTTTTGGAATCTTGAAGCCTTTTGGAAGCTTTTACATGGCAATTAAAATAGGTAGCCCATTCTATTTGCTTGATGTGGGAACCTTTATTTTCAAGTATACTTTTTAAACAAAAGGTCTTGTCTAACTGGAATGTTTCCCATAGTGGCCACTGTAATAATAGGTGGTCTTTGGTAAAACTTTGCGATTTTTTGTAAATACCTACAACTTCCAGTACCCCAGTTTGTGTAAATAAAATAAGCAGATGTTGCAGGTGATACATGCAACTCATTGGATATAAAGGATGGCATTTCTTTTAGTTAGAGCCAAACTAATAATGGTTGAGAGGGACATGCCACGGTGCCTTACTGATGAAGGATAGTTGGAAGAAAGGCAGGAAGGGACAAGCATCACCACCCCCAATAGGGAACCACTCTTAAAAGGATTTTACACCACCCTGGAAGGAGCCCTCTATCCTTACCCACATGATAGGTAGATGATAAAAGCCTGATTGGGTGACAGGTGCAGCTAGGGTTAATCAGATTAAAACAGTCTGCCAACAAACCCATAAAATGCCCTAGACCTAGAAACTGTGATGGCAACCCTGTCAGATCCCCTCCATCTTCAGGAGCTTTGTACTATCATTCAATAAATCTTGCTTTGCTGCCTACCACTCTTCATCTGGTCTACCTCTTCATTCTTTGAAGTGGTGTGACCAAGAACCACAGGCACCAAAGGAAAAGAAATCCTGCAACATGACAGTACCTCAGAATTGCATGTAAATTTTGTTAAGATTGGATGGGCGACCTAATAAAAATTATTTCAAGAAAAGTTGCTTTTCCTTAGGAAAAAGCAAGGGATTTTATGGGGCAAATTACCTCACTAGTGCTGACCAGGAAATTCCAGCCTAGCCGATATAAAATGCAACTTCTGAGAGAGGTTGAAACTGCAGTTTAGTCTTGGTTGGCTACCCTAAGGTCAAGTTTTTTGTTTCTTGTTTCTTTTTTTGTTTTTCTTTTTCCTGATCTTCTTGTTGTTCTCTTTCCTTCCTTTTCTTCTTGCTTACTTTCTTGCTTTCTTTTCTTTTTTCTTCTTTTTTTTAACAGTGTGCAGTAGAGAGTAGCATTTAGATATTCCAGAGAGCAAGAATCAATGAACTCCATAAATTAAGCTCATAGAGTAATTATCACCTTGAGACATCTTTGTTTGAGGCAACAGAAATTGGTTTACTGTCTTTGCTTCTCAGTGTCAAATTCATGAAATACAAGAGTTAGGATTAAGGTTTTGCTGCATCAGAGGGGGTAAATTTCCTTTTGATGTGGGCTTCCTGGGACCAAGAGAAGTATAGTAGGGAAGTTTATCATTCCCAAGGAATTCTAACAACTACGTTAATTACTGAACGATGGTTAACTATTCTATAGAAAAATGTCTCTATTAAAACCTTCTGAAAAAATTTTCTAGAGTCAAATTCTTGAACCATCAGATTTACCTAGAATCTTTAAATAATTACGGATAATAATGAATTTTATATAGTATAAAGCAGAAAATTTTAAATGTAAAGTTAAATCACATTTAAAAAATTATGTTTTTAAGGTAATGAGTTACACGAGGGCAAGTATAAGCTTATTGATATTTTAATAATTTCAAGATTGCATAAATTAGTCACTTTTTTTAATATGGAAAAGACTTCCCTTTGTATTATCTCAAATTAAAAGATCATTTGTTTAAAATATGGGGTAGGGAGACTATAAATATTCTTTTAAAAACTTTTAACGTTTAAAACTTTTTAAAGTTTTTTTAAACTTTAAGAAGTGCCCTTGAAAACTTATTTAATAGGCCACAGGCATAATCACTGTGAAAGTTATTGGAGATGCAGGTAGCCTTAGAGTGATCCTCATAATATAAAATCATTTGTAATAACTAAAATATCTGTCAGCCTAGTAAGACATCTTCTCACAAAGACAGACCCTTTCATTGTAACTTATTGGAAATAGACCTTTTATCAGGAGCTATGCTTAGACACACACACAGCCAAGATTAATTAAATAACGGTGGAAACCACAGCCTTTGGCTAGCTCTCAGCTTTGGAGACATACTTAATGGGTATTTCACACACAAGTATCTCCTCCTATGATATACGATCATTTAAAAAAAAATCTCCCTTCTGCTAAAAGGAATGTTTGACTCCAGAGACTCATCGGCAGGCTTGAAAAGTCTTTACAAAGCCACTTTGGCTCTACAAAAGTTTAGGAATGATGGACAAATATAAATTTTTTAACGCTGTGCCCGAAATCCAGCATATGGAATAGAACACACCTCTGGTGATGTCCTTCGTCACCAATATGTCTTCTTTGAGGTTCACACTTGTCCACAGGGCGCTGACACCTCAGCATAAGTCTGCTATTCTTGCTGTTATAACAACACCATTGGTGCTGGGACAAGTGGTCCCAGCTGGACAGCTCAGTACAGTTTTTCCTTGTAATTTAGGCTTTTTTTTGTGCCTGGGGGGAGCTGTTTCTCTCTCACTTAAGAACCGGAGTCCTTCAATCTCCTTACATGTCTTTCGTTGTGATATAGCACTTTAAAAGCTCCCCGGCTGACAGCTGTGGCTGGAGGCTGGGATCTTCTGGGAGCAGCATCAAGCACTGAAAATACTGTCGGTTCATCTGTTCACCAAAGGACTGTGGTGTTATGGGGTCCTGGAATGGATTTGTAGGATTACACCGCAATAGGGTGAGCTAGGAAGTAGCACACTCGCACGTGTTCTCACTGAATGATGAATTTTTTAAAAATCCGTGATTTCATCATGTGTATGGGCCACAGACATGAGAACATTGTTGATTGTGTCCCCACAATTCAAATGCTACTTAGCAGATAGTTACTAAACGTGAAACTATGCAATGAACAGATCTGTCTTGTTCCAAAGCCCATCTTTCTATTCACCTATTTGATGATGCTTTGATTAGGTATTCGGAGGCTGGAATGACCCCCAAATCTGGAGTTGGCAAGGAGGCCTAATAGGCTGCCTTCTCCTCTGGCTGACCCTGGCTTGCATGCCCAGATCAAGCTAACGGCAAAGAAGCCTTCACAGCTGGAATCCACTTCCCTTCCTCACTGTAGGACACCTGCTTCGGGTCACCTGGCCTGTCTGGCCCCTTGCTGGGTGGATTTGCTGGGCTTCTTAATTCTCAGCCACCATGCAATTCTCTTAGCACACTAACCCTGCCAGTTTTTGCATTCCCCCTCACCCCGCCCCAGTCTCTGCCTAGAAATTATTGTCTCTTTTCACATCCTGGTGTGTGAATACAGGGAGTCCCCAATCTCCAGACTGAAAAGGAACAAAGTTGACCTGATAGCTTCAATTCACTTACTTTAAAGAAACTCTAAAGGAGTCAAAGTAAACTTAGGCTGCCCTAATATTGAGATAGCTGCTTAGCTTTGGAAAAAAACAATCTGGAAGCCAGATCTGTAACTTATATTCCTCCTCTTTCTAGGATTTGAAACCCTTGCCGCTTTCAACTATTCATGCATTCACTAATATAGGGGCAGAATAGAATAGCATCTAAGAGGATGAACTCCAGAGTCAGATTGAAGTCCAGGTTCAAACCTGCCTGCTATGCCTTCATTTGTGGACCACGGCTCTGTCGCTTAAGTTCTCGTTCTTCCATTACATTTGTGAAATGGGCGTAATAATATTATGACATGCAAAGGCACATGCATCTGTAATATAAATTATTACTGTTGTTATTAATAAAAATGAAAGGGTTTGGACAGCACAGGGGATACGTAGCCAGGCTCATGCATGGGTAAATCATGTAGGTGCTGTTAGGCTCATGTATATCATATTAAAAATCCTAATTTCAAGATGAACCCTCTTAGCAACTTTCAAATATATAACCCTATCGTTAAGTATAGTCCCATGCTGTACATTACATCTCCAGTGTGTAGTGAGAAGGCTTTATGTTGTTAATTACAGATGTTTCTACTACACTATGATACGTGATTTCTAAAAAGCTTTGTATTCTGTAGAATTTATATTAAAACAGCAGGATTCAGGGCACCTAGGTGGCTCAGTCATCTAAGCGTCTGCCTTTGGCTCAGGTCATGATCCTGGAGTCCTGGGATCGAGCCCCAAATCCTGGGGCTCCCTGCTCAGCCACAGGTCTGCTTCTCCCTCTGCCCTCCCCCCCCACCATGTGTGTGCTCTCTCTCCTCAAACACATAAATAAAATCTTTAAAAAAAAAATCAGGATTTATGGGGAAAAAAATAAGAATATGTACAAATCCCCCAAACTTGTGAAGTCACTCCTAGCAATCATCAGCCTCATGGAAATATTAGCAAAAAGAAACTACTAGTAAGTAAATTTCCCTTTAAATTTAATATTCTATTTTAAGGAGAAAGTAATTTGATGACAGGGATAGAAGTAAGATTAAGCCTGCTTAGAGAAAAAGAAAGGGGTGGGGCTGGAGATAAAAGTGACAGAACACACCATGTGTGTCCAAACAGGGTCGAAGGAAAGACAGAACGTGAATGTGAGAGACATGGGGATTGTATTCCACACTGTCCTCCATGGCTGCGGTTAACTCCAGCCTTTTTACAATATTTTGTGTCTGGCTGTCATTTTTGGTGATGTGAATCATTAATGTGCTGAGGAATTCGCTTAGGAAACAACATACTTTTCATGTTATAATCACATTCTTCTCTGCTTACCCATCATTCATAGCCAATCCCCTCACGCTCGAGACACACATTCTCGGTAGGAGAAGGGGAATGATGTCTATTGATTAGAATTTCTGAAAGATTAGTAGCGGGTCACATCTCAGAATTTGGACACCTTTGACACCAAGCGGGAAAGAGTAGCTGAAACGGGACTGGCGGCAATGATGATGAGTATACCCAGATGTCCAATATCGAAAATCCCTACTGTACACTCAAAAAGACACTTGCTTCAAGACATAACCTTAGGTGTCAGTGCTCTCTAAACTCTGAGTTTTGATGCTTCACACCTCCAAAAAAGTGGAGGAGAAACATTCCATGGAATAGGAAAGTAAAAATGCAACCTAATTACATAGACTAGACTAGGTTCGGGAAGTCCGAGTTCCTGCCATCCATCTTTTCTTTTTTTTTTTTTTTATAATATATATTTTTTTTAATTTTATTTTTATCNTAGACTAGACTAGGTTCGGGAAGTCCGAGTTCCTGCCATCCATCTTTTCTTTTTTTTTTTTTATAATATATTTTTTTTAATTTTATTTTTATCCTTTGCCCCAGGGGTACAGGTCTGTGAATCATCCGGCTTACATCTTTCACAGCACTCACCAAAGCACAAACCCTCCCCAATGTCCATCACCCATCCACCCTGTCCCTACCCTCCCACCCCCCAGGAACCCGCCATCTTTTCTATTCATGTTTATCTCCCCAGCTGTTGTGTATATGCCTGGGGTAGGATTGCCATGAATATGGGAAGAAGCATGGAAGAAATGGAAAGGATAAGAAATGAGGACACTTTGGATGTTGGTGTTAGCGATTTAAACTTGAGAACATTTGAAGAAAATACGTGCACTCTGCCTACCACAGGCTTTTTGAAAATAGTGGCAAATAGTCTCCGACCTCTTAAATGTATTGTCACGTAGACATGATACATTCATGTAAGATACTTGGTTTTGAACATTAAGAATAAATTATTTAAGTGGAAACCACAGTTTGTGATTTAAACTCTTGTTTGAATCAGGGCTGTCCAGTAAAAATAATGCAGACCACAAATGTGAGCTGCATATATAATTTTAATTTTCTATGAAACACATTAAAAAGGCAAAAAAGAAATAGGTGAAGTTAATTTTTATATTTATTCAACCCAATATATCCAACATATTATCATGTCAACAAAAAATGAATATAGAAATTGAGATATTCCACCTTCTTCCTTTTCTTGGTATTAATTCTTTGAAATTTGGTATATAAATTAAAAATCTCAAATTGCCACATTTCAACTAAATAGCCACATATGGCTAGTTGTTACCATATGGGACAATATAGGTCTAAGTTAACTTGTTATGAACATTATTTTGCCAACATGAAAAGCTGCAATTAAATATATGCCTACTTTTGTCTTTGTCATATGTAACAATCTCGTCCTTTCACACAATAGAAAAAATATCATATCCTGTTTTCTTTCTATTTGGGGGAGTATTCTTACAGAATGCTTTAAAAGTATAACTTTTGAATATTTCCCACCTCATGTCTTATTTCAAGCATGATTCCCACATTAAACGTTTAAATTTGAATATTTGTGAGGAATGTATTGTAATTTTTGTTATGTTGTATATGACTGAATGACCATTGAACTGCATTGTAGCTGACAAGTTGACAAGATGCCATGTTTCATAGATGTTTAATTAAACATATATTGATTTTGATTTCAGTTCTCATGTTTTGGAAACATTATATATAATTTCTGGCCTCCAACATTTCTGGCTCTTGAAAAATTCCAATTTTAGACTCTAGGAATTGAGCCCTGAGTGCCAAATGCACAAAACCGTGCTGGCTCAAGCCACATGCTGTTTGCTCACAGAGTATAGGCTGTTCCTGTTCCTTTAGTTCTCAGTGCAATTGTCACCTAAAACTGGCTTTTGCTAACTTAAGTTTTGTTATCAGCATAGTCTGTCTGTTTGGGCTCTTTTTTTTTTTTCACAGCATGGGTAAATTTGGTCACATTTATGTCTGTCTGTCTTTCTTTCTTTCTTTCTTTCTTTCTTTCTTTCTTTCTTTCCTTCCTTCCTTCTTTCTTTCTTTATTTTTTTGTTTATTAAGATTTTATTTATTTGACAGAGAGAGAAAGATGGATTAAGCACAAGCAGGGGTGAGGGGCAGGAAGAGAGGGAGATGCAGACTTCCCACTGAGCAAGCAGCCAGACATGGGACTTGATCCCAGGACCCTGGATTTATGGACTGAGCTCAAGGCAGCTGCTGAACTGACTGAGCCACCCAGGGGCCCCTGTATTTGTTTTTTAATTTATTTTCTGTTTCTGATTCAAGAGGGTCAAAGATTGTCTTATTTTCTTATCTACTGTATAATAAAGATTTTTGTAGACACTCAATAAACCTTAGGTAAGTGAAGGATAAAAAGAGTTGCTTGTTGTAAGGAAGAGTTCAAAGCTCATTTTACCTAAATGCAGAATAGAGGTTGTCAGTCTGGCAGGGATCCAAGGCTGCTCTAAGCTGCATATCTTAGAAAAAACAATTCCCACGTATCCAGGCTAGAGAAGCAATTCTTTTTAAGTTAAAGCTTATAAAGCCATATAAAACCATCTGACATTTTATCAGTCATTTATATTTCAGGAATTTCATTGACTTACATTTTGTAATTTATCTTGATTTTTCCTGGATGGTCTGATTCTTTCTATTTTCTAATTTTAGGGAATTTTTTTTTTTTTGCTTTTTTTTTTTTTTCTTATTCTCCAAATGTGTGATTCTCACTCTTGGCCTATTTTGCTTCTTTCAGGAGCTATTTGGCAATGTCTGGAGAAATTTTTGATTGTCACAATTGGGAGTAGGGGAGGATGCTACTGTCACTTATTGAACAGAGGAAAGAAATGTGGCTAAAAGTCAAATGCACAGAACAGCTCCCCAGTAACAACTATTCAACTCCAAATGTCAAAGGGTGACATTGTGCAACCCTCTTCTAATCTAGTTCATGTTAAAAATAATGATCTGTGTTTTATCTTTAAAATGATTATTAAATTGAAAAAAAATGCTTTTGTTTATGATATACCTTTTGCTTCATCATAACTAAAGCTTTTTCCAAGTCTGTAGAAACTTAGTTTATCCAGGTTTGCAGGGTGCATACATAGCAGTGACCATTTAGCCATGTAAGTCTTTTCCAGGCTCGCCTCTTGACGTCTTTAAATGTTAGCAGACACAATGAGAGTTTTGATGAGTATCATCATGTCCTTCTGTCGATTTAATGTATCTTTGTTAATCTGTTTTATAGGTCCCTTTAGATGGGATGTAATACAGTGGAAGGCTTTTCATCAAAAGGATTAATGCCTGCATTATCATTTCTGCAATAAAACAGAAAGTCAGGTGGTGGAGGCCACAGACACCTCAAACCTGGATTCCACAATTCTACATTAAGTGCTGGAGTTTTTATCACTCTGCTGTTGGAAAGCCTTTGCCAATGCTTACAAGGAACTGCTTATCCCTGCTTCTCTGGGTCCTGTTTGATGGAGGTCTCCTAACACCCCTTCAACCACAGCCACGACAGACTTTAGCCACAGAACCAACAGAAAATGTTATCCACCTGCCAGGGCACCGGTCACATTTCCAACGAGTTAAACGTGGCTGGGTATGGAATCAATTTTTTGTGCTGGAGGAATACATGGGCTCCGAGCCTCAGTATGTGGGAAAGGTAATGGCATTTCTTTTGACAACCACTTGATAGCAAGGGGGATTATGCATTGTGTATTGTGTATGGATGTTTTGCACAGGAGTTGAACAAACCAGTGACTAGAACACTGGAATTGAAATCCAAGAGATGTGGTTTCTCTTCCTGACTCAGTGACCCGGGTAAGCTTTGGAACATCACTTAATAGTTCTTTACCTCAATTCTCCCTGGTTATTTTAATGAAATTAATATATACTTTTCCTAATTTTTTCTTTAATTTTAACGTTCTTTGCTAAAGACAAAAAGTTAAGATATTAAGTGTCATTAAAAGTGTTGCTGTAGCACGTTATTGCTTATAGACATTCTGGAACTGTTTACTTACCGAGAAAAGACATAGAAAAAAATCCCCAGGCATAAATATTCTAAACTGCTCTTGATATCCTTGAATAACCAGGATGTCTTCCTTCCCCTGCCCCTTAAAAACATGACATACCATTTGAAATGTGGTTTTGAAGTATTTGACATGGCTTGCTTATACTTTATAAATTATTTATTTATTATATGTTTTGCAAGCTATTTATGAAGATATTTATGGCCAAAGTAATAAGTGTTGGAACCCAAGTACATACACCTCAGTCTTCAACATAGCATGTCATTTTTAAATATTATCGTAAATTCATAGAATATTTTTTTCAAAAAACAATTGATGGTAACTCTTCATTTCAGCACATTTATGCTTTCCTGATATTTTCCTTACATAATATTTTTGGCCCTTTGTCTAGAATGGATATAATTTATCATTGCCACCAAATTTTTTTTCCAGAAAAATGAACATCTTATTTTGTTAGTTAACGGTCTTTAAATTTTCTAAAATATTTTGCCACAGTTTTAATAAAAACATATATGCTTGAAAACAGAACAAAACATATATGCTTGAAGAGAGTTTAGAATAAGTCCAAAAACAGAAATGGAAAACTATAGTAGAAGCAGTACTAGGAAGCTGTTCTAGAAGATTGTCTCTATTACACATGAATGTCCTCAGAGCTTTCTGGAAGCCTAACCTAATGAGAAATATGATGAGTCTTATGATTCCAGTGGTAAGTCAAAGGAAGCAAATCCATTCAACATTTAAGTTATTTGCACTCTATTTTTTGAATTGATCTTTTAGAAATGTATTTACAGAATACTGAATAATAGAGTGGGAAAGATCTTCAATAGAACCTTTGTTGAAAATGAACAGATAGCCAGAGTTTCCTGAGATATATGGGGCCCCAGGCAAATATTTTCTGTGGAATATCTATCTCTATATAGAGTTCGAGTCATGCCAAGTCAGCCTTTGAGTACCATTCTGGCAGTCCAATTTTTAGTGATTTTGTAAAAAACACACATGTCCTTAGCACAGGCGATCTCCATGACAGGCCGCCTGCTAGGAATCAGGGCCTGGTCATGTGACACTGGAATCTATAGCTGTTAGTGCTGGAGCTCCACAGGGTATCCATAAACCCAAAATTAAGTAGAAAGTCAGAGAATGCCTTCAAGGGGACAAGTGGACATTAAGGCCCAAACAGTTCCAGTCCAGCCCATGGCACCCCACCCAGATGGCATTGCAGCCCACAAATAGCCTTGGGAAAAAGAAGGATCTCAGGAAATTTTGAAAAAAGCACTCCAAAACATGGAAGCTCCCAACATTACTCTACATTGCTTTTGCTTATATGATTCCTCTAAAAGATTGTGAAATATAATAATCTTCATGGTGACATTTTTCGTGCTCTGGTACACTTGTTTCTTATGAGTTAATGTAATATAAGGATCAAGTTTTGAAATCTAAGACAGATGGGTGGGTAGCATAGCTCTAAAACTCTGCCTCATGGGTATTAATATTCTCAGCTCTGCGTATGACGGGAACTAGACATCACGTTGAGGTTCCTGGCAAGTGTATAACGAGAAAGTATTCTCTCTGGTTTTGATTGAAGCAGATTCATAGCCTTTAGTTGCCTGAATCTGAAGTAAAAAGATTGTTGAAAAATTAATGAAACTGACTTTTATTCTATCTTAGATAGAGTCGCATTTCACCTAGGAATTGCATATCCAAATTTTGTTTGATTCTCCGACATCATAGCTTTGTAATTGCTACTATAGTATAGAATTCATCCAATTCACTTCAAAGATGAATTAGTATTTATATATAGATTTTAAAGGAGTAGATCTAAGATCTGTTATTAAATGAAAACAACACTATTTTCAGTTACACGTTTGTCATGTGTGTTGAAAACTTGTGGCTCTCCCACAATGCATGTTCCTAATGCAAGTGAAATAATAGTAGCCATGGTTTCCTTTCCACATGGAAACTAAAGTTTAAGTTTGTCTTGGTGAGTCTAGATGTGGGAATAGTAATATGATAACATTGGGACCAGTTCAAGCCATTATAGGTATGTGTGTAAATGTATATAAATACATTTATGCTTCTGCTTTTTTTTTTAGAAAGGCATTGAGACAGTTCACAGAAAAATAAAATATAAATAATATAGAATTCAAGGCTAATAAGCAAGAAGGCAAATGCAAAAGTGCCAAGCATAGCGGTCATAGTGGATTGGTTAAATACATAGCAGATTAGTAAAATAAAACTGAACTACTATAATTGAGCTTCATATTTAATTTTATGTTTTTTACAACACCAGCATCTATGGGAAACATTAATTTGAACAGTTCCTATTACCGAAAGCTCCACTTATTGAGAAGAAAAATCTATGTCCCTAGCTTCAAATCTAAAAGAATTTATGCATGTGTAAATGTATAGGCAGGATCCTGAACAACTTAGTGGACATCAACATCAACAGTTGTACTATTAAAAAGGAGCAGATGTTAATGTTGACATTCCTTCAAGAAAGACCACATGGTGGCATCGCTTATAATGAGTATTACTTTACTTTATATACAAAGAAATCATAAGGGCGTCCAGAGGTAAAGCCAATAATTCCCTCAAATAGGCATTTTGGATTTAAGAAATACCTGGATAAGTGTAAGATGCATAGTAATACCGAAGTTAATTTGATCAGCAGAAGTTTTAATTCAGATGCTATCAATCGCTCAAAGTTCCCACTAAAAACAAAAACAAAACAAAACAAAAATCCACATATTATTAAAGACACAATTCTCAAAAGGAGAATGAACATAATAAACATAATGATGTATATTTGAAAAAAAAAGACACACACACACAATGTACACAACACACACTTGCAGAGTAAGCTGGACCAACACCAACATATATACCTGGGTGCCTACATCTGTGTAGTACTATGTTAAATCATAGCCTCAAAGCTAAGTATCAAGAAAATGCTGCCCAGTTATCCTCAAAGAATAATTTAGGAAATTGAGTTGTCATTTCAGATTATCTCTGTTAGCAGTAATTCTTAAATTTAAATTGTTTAAAATGGCAAAAAGATTAAAAAAATAGAAACATATATATAAACCCTAATTCTGGAGGCACTGAAAATGCATTACACTTTGAGAAAGTGTTAAGCCTGTTAGCGATCAATCTAATTATGAAGGTCCCTAGATTACAATTATAAATGGTAAGCTTTACTTAGTGCTTACCTTGGGCACTGTTTTATTTGCTTTGCATTCATAAAATTGTGTAATCCTCAAAATAGTGCCATAAAGATTTCTGGTAGCCCCATTTCACATATCATAAAACTGACACACAGAAGAGTCAGGTAACTGTCCCAGGGTTCAACAGGCAGTAAATGCTGAAACTAGGATTTTAAGTCAGGAAGTTTATCTCCATTGCACCAGAAAATACCATAGTTTGCTATCTTATAAGGATAGTAAGAGCTAGTAATAATTTCAATACTCTGTTGAGAGTACTGTAATGGAGATCCTATTAGGGATGGCAGAAACAAAGGCAAGTCTATGACTATGTCCCGAAGATGGAGGAGTTTAAGAAAGCNCCCAGGGTTCAACAGGCAGTAAATGCTGAAACTAGGATTTTAAGTAGGAAGTTTATCTCCATCGCACCAGAAAATACCATAGTTTGCTATCTTATAAGGATAGTAAGAGCTAGTAATAATTTCAATACTCTGTTGAGAGTACTGTAATGGAGATCCTATTAGGGATGGCAGAAACAAAGGCAAGTCTATGACTATGTCCAGAAGATGGAGGAGTTTAAGAAAGCCTTCACAGATGAGGGAGCACCTGAGATATGTCTTGAAGGATGACTCCATTTTTTCAGAAGAGAAAGTCTGAGGGAAAGTTTTATAAGCACTGAGGCTTGAAAATTCAAGATGAGTCTTGATAACCATACTTCAATATAGTCAGAGAACGTGAAGCCAACCGTTTAGGGTAGGTAAATACAGAAAGTATTAGTGAGGCTCAATACCAAGATTAGTATTATTTTATTTATTTATTTATTTATATTTTTTATTTATTTATAAATTGAGGTATAGTTGACATATAATTATATTAGTTTCAGGTGTACAACGTAATGATTCAATATTTGTATACATTGCAAGGTGATCACCACAATAAGTCTAATTAACATCTGTCATCATACATTATTACAATTTTTTTTCTTGTAGTTAGGACTTCTAAGATTTACTGTCTTAGGGGTGCCTGGGTGGCTCAGTTGGTTAAGCGTCTGACTCTTGGTTTTGGCTCAGGTCATGATCTCAGGGTCCTGGAATCAAGCCCCTCATCAGACTTAGTGCAGAGTCTGCTGGAAATTCTCTGCTCTCCTCTCCTCTGCTCTTCCCCATGCTCACTCTCTCTAAAATAACTAAATAAAATATTTTTAAAAAGAATTTACTCTCTTAGCAACTATAAAATATTCAACAGAGTATTATTAACTATAGCCCCATGTTGTAGATTATAGTTTTATTTGTTCTTAAAGGTCTCATGGTCCACAAAGATATCTTGCTTGAGAATTCACATGGACAGAGTTGCAGTTGTAGAATGAGCACTAAGAGTGCCATTTGAAAGACTCATTGGAGGTGGGAGGACAGGCATGAAGACAGGGAGAACATAGAGGAGAACGTTACATAGGTTTGTCTAGAAAGTAATGAAGAATTTGAGTGGTAGGGTGGGAGGTCGTGGGGGGTAGGGAGGGAAAAAATGAAACAAGATGATATTAGGAAGGAGACAAACCATAAGAGACTCTTAATCTCATGAAACAAACTGAGGGTTACGGGGGGGGTGGGAGGGTAGGGATAGGGTAGATGGGTTATGGACATTGGGGAGGGTTTGTGCTATGGTGAGTGCTGTGAAAGGTGTGAGCCTGATGATTCACAGACCTGTACCCCTGGGGCAAATAATATATTATATATTAATAAAAAATAATAATAAAAGAAAAAAAAAGAAAGTAATGAAGAGAATGGGATATTAGAATTGAAACTTTGAAAGGTGGACATATTATAAAGTATTTTAAGATCTGTCAGTCATGGGACTATAAAGGATGAGATAAAACATGAGTGGATAATTGCATGTAGAGAATGAAATAATGGGAGAAATAAAATAAGTGACTCAGATTTCTGACTCTGCTTTCCTAGTATCCAGTATAGGCCTGGGGCTAGAATAATAAACAAAATGACCACTGTTAGACATTATATATCCATAGTTACTTTTCATTTTATTTTTTTAGGATTTATTTATTTGAGAGAGAGAGTAGGGCGAGGATAGAAGGAGAGGGAGAGAGAGAGAGAATCCTCAAGAAGACTCCCTGCTGAGCACGGAGCCTGGTGTGGGGCTCACTCCCAGGGTCATGACCTGAGCTGAAATCAACAGCTGACCACTTACCCGACTGAGCCACCCTGGCAGCCCTCCTTAGATGTACCCAGGTGAAGGAATTCATAGATATGTACATATGTTAATCTAGGGTTCACAAAAGAAGTCTATGGTAGAGATACAGGTATAGGAGTAATTGGTATACAGGTGGTAGTCAAAATCACACAAATGGGCAACACAGTCTGGGAAAAATCACAAAGAAAGTATGTGAACCCTGCCTTTTAACTGAAAAGCAAATGATTAAGAATTAGGTAGATCTATATAATAAGCAAAACACAAATATTAAATAGTGCAATGGGAAATAAACTGAAAGTGTTGGGAATAAGAAATGACAAACAAGGATGCCTGGGTGGCTCAGTGGGTTAAAGCCTCTGCCTTCAGCTCAGGTCTCAGGGTTCTGGGATCGAGGCTCGCATCAGGCTCCCTGCTCAGCCGGGAGCCTGCTTCCTCCTCTCTCTCTCTGCCTGCCTCTCAGCCTATTTGTGATCTCTCTCTCTCTCTCTCTGTCAAATAAATAAATAAAATCTTAAAAAAAAATGACAAACAAGTGTTGAAATTCACAAGTTAATTAAATAACGATTGAAAAAGCCTCTTCTGATTTTGTCAGTGAGCCAGAGGTGACCTTTGTCAAAATGGTTTAAATGATTTTCTTTAGACCTTAAAGAAAAAGGAAAGGAATGGGTATAGCCAATAGATTTCAAAAGTATAGTTGAAAGAGTTTGAGCTATGCCCTATTTAAATGCCTGGTTTGATCTGATTGGCATTCTATTAGGGTTCTCCAAATAAACAAAACCAGCAGGATGTGTGTGTGTGTGTGTGTGTGTGTGTGTGTGTGTGTGTGTGTGTGTGTGTGTATGCGTATGCATATCTATGTATATGTATATGTATATGTATATATGGAGAAACAAAGAGAGAATTTTATTTTAAGGAATTGCTCCCCCTGATTGTGGAGATTCAAGTCCAAAATCTGTAGGATAGGCCAGTAGGCTGGCAATTCAGGGAAGAGTTGCAGATATAAGTCAAGGCAATGGCAATAGAATTTCTTTTCTTTTTTGCAATTATATGTAGAATTTGGTTTTGGATTAGTAAAATAAGGACTAATAAGAAAAAAACAAGAAGAGATAGCATGATAGCTTATTAAAATAGATCTAATTGCATTGCAAAAATAATTTGTCTATCCAGAATTTCTCCTAAACAAATAGACTATTTTAAAAAAACAAGCTAACACAATATTAGGTTGATATTTTGATTTGTGTGGAATTGGGTGTGATTCCTCTGCACCCAATAAAAATGTAAATTATATCATAAAGTTAGACTAATGTATTTAAAAGATGTTTTCTTGGCTCAACATTTTATCTATCTATTATCTATCTGGCTCATGTGTCATGTAGTTTTGTTATTTATTTATTTATTTATTTAGTCATGTAGCTTTTTGAGAAGTCTATTCTCATGGTGCAATTTACTCCAAAAATTTGAGCTTTTGATACCAGAGTAATTCTTTTTCATTTGAGAGTCGATATACATAATATCAACCCAATCTTTATACAAAACTGAAGGCATCCGCTTGACTCCTGCCTCACTTACATACCTGAGAAACTTGCAGTGTTTTCAAGTACTCTAAATCAAGATCTTGTTTCTAATCCATTCTGCTGTCAAATGGCTTAACCTTGATGCTAATCAATGCATCATTAGCTACCTGCTAATGCTACCTTTTTTCTGTAGCAAAAAAACAGAAGGAGCCATTCTCACTCTTTTTATTTTTTTTTTATTTTTATTTTTTTTTAAGATTTTATTTATTTATTTCACAGTGGAAGAGAGATCACAAGGAGGCAGAGAGGCAGGCAGAGAGAGAGGGGGAAGCAGGCTCCCTGCTGAGCAGAGAGCCCGATGCGGGCCTCGATCCCAGGACCCTGAGATCATGACCTGAGCCGAAAGCAGAGGCTTTAACCCACTGAGCCACCCAGGCGCCCTATCTTTTTAAAAGCCTTTTTAGGTAAACCTGATATTTTATTGCACACCTTGGTTCTTAAACATATCTGTAGTGTTATAGTTTCTCTCAAAAAATTAAGCATATCCATATCTTGGATATGATTAGATAACAGTACATTTAAAAGGAAAATTGACATGGAATCTGAACAAATAACACAATATACTAAAGTTCTTATCAAACAGTTAGTACCCATTGTATGTCAGTTCTTCTCTCTCCTTTACAATTTATTTCTTGCTTCTAGCATACTAGTTGTTCATAATAGCTGTGCCATAAAGGTTTAATGTGTTTACTTTAATTGAATTGGTAGGACCTTGAATGAAATTCAACTATCTTTAAATCAATATATGAATCCCTAAAAACAGCGTTTCAAAAATAGCATGGACAGCATGAAGATTTGACACTCACTTTCACTGTTTTTTTCCCCTTTTTTCTTTCTTCTCCTTCTCTTCTTCCCCTCCTCCTGCTGCTGTCTTTCCTCCCTCCCGCTAATTATCTTTCCATCCTTCTGTTTCTTCTAACCATTTCTTTGTATTATATGTGACTGTAGCCTGATATATTTACTTAAAAGCTAGGATAAAGAGTTGGGAGACTTTGATTCTAATTNGATTTGACACTCACTTTCACTGTTTTTTTCCCCTTTTTTCTTTCTTCTCCTTCTCTTCTTCCCCTCCTCCTGCTGCTGTCTTTCCTCCCTCCCGCTAATTATCTTTCCATCCTTCTGTTTCTTCTAACCATTTCTTTGTATTATATGTGACTGTAGCCTGATATAGTTACTTAAAAGCTAGGATAAAGAGTTGGGAGACTTTGATTCTAATTCTAGTTTTTTGTGNCCTCCCACCCCCCAGTAACCCTCAGTTTGTTTTATGAGATTAGAAGTCTCTTATGGTTTGTCTCCTTCCCCATTAATTCTAGTTTTTTGTGTTTTTTTTTTAAGATTTCATTTATTTATTTGACATAGAGAGATCACAAGTAGGCAGAGAGGCAGGCAGAGAGAGAGAGGAGGAAGCAGGCTCCCTGATGAGCAGGGAGCCCGATGCAGGGCTTGATCCCAGGACCCTGAGATCATGACCTGAGCTAAAGGCGAGGCTTTAACCCATTGAGCCACCCAGGCACCCCTCCAGTTCTTTTAATAATGATCCACATGAAACTACTTATGCACATGTGTGTCCATTCATATGACTAATAATATAGTATGATATCACGTACCCATATTATATTTTCATCAGAAAGATCCTAAATGCATTTGTCCCAAACTTCACAATACAGTTCATTGTGTGTGCATATGTGTATATGTGCACACATGTTTAGACATTTTGTTCCCTATAAAATACTAGTTGGATTCTTTGGGAAACAATGCTCTCTCTGTGGCTAACATTGATGAATCCCTACAATTTGCACATTATATCAGGTGATAAGACCTAGGATCCAATGGAATGATTGGAAAAGTACCTGAAAAGGCCACCGTATGAACAGATAACAGAAAAATAGGGACTAGAGAGTGATCTGAATAATAAAGATTTCGAATTTAATGTTCTCTTAACAACAACACATTTGTGAATATATATCACAGTTGCACCACTCAAACATACACTTGAAATATAAATGGATTGTTTTGGTACACTTTTAACATAATCTAAATGTATGTGAGGACCATTCCTCTTTCTTAACTCTGAGAAAGGAAAAACCACTGTCATAAAAAGTACCATCTCTATATATTTCATTGTTCATGAGTCACCACATAATTCATTTCTACTGACATTTAGTCAATGGAAATAACATATGAAATTACTATGATAAAAGTATATCTTTCCCTACTCCTGAATTTCCCATAGAAATTGCATAAAGGAGATTTTCTATAAAACTTATATCAGTGTAACACTTTCGAGTAGACTTTTAATGCATAGTCACACCCATTAAAGCATGCTCTTGCTTCTTACTGTTGTCGTTTTATGTCAACCTTCAAGAACTGTTAGTGTTGGGGTGCCTGGGTGGCTCAGTTGGTTAAGCGTCCACCTTCGACTCAGGTCATGATGCCAGGGTCCTGGGATCGAGTCCCACATCAGTCTACTTGCTCAGGGGGGAGTCCGTTTCTCCCTCTGTCTGCTGCTCCCCCGGCTTGTGCTCTCTCTCTCTCTGACAAATAAATAAATAAGTTCTTAAAAAAAGAAAAGAAAAAGAAAAGTACTGTTAGTCTCCCACAGTTTCATGGATCTTAGAAGACTTGAGATGACTGGGTCAGAGAAAAGTGACATTATTGCTTCCAGCACAGCAACAGCATGAGCAGCTGCATAATTGACTCCGTTCTCATTTCCTGATGTACCATATGGGCACAAGAGAATCAGATGGATGCCAGCACTTTCCATGGGTTGCATTTATTGAGAGGAAGCCTGATAATGCCTGCCCTTTGTTTGGGAGGGAGTCATTACCTATGTTTTACTGGGTAGTAAGCATGTCTGTCCTTTACTTTGGAAGAAGACACTATCTCAACTTTTCAAAGTTATGTGGTATACATACAGTCTTGAAAAAAAGGGCATTTAGCGCTTTCTGGGCAAGACCTGCAGGGCTGTGAGAGATGATTACGAATTGTTTTCCAAAGCTTATAGTATGTTGCCTTACTAAACCGACACCATGTAATGTGGTGACAAAGTTAGAAACAATTTAAAATACTTCACCAAGCAAACTGAATTGCTTTTCCAATAGTCAGACAATGGCTCCTTCTCTTTCTCCCTCTCTTTTTTCAAGCAACTTAAAAAAAAAAAATCATTCCTTTCAGAGCACATATTCTCTTTCATTCTGAATCTGGACTTAGAATTATAAATATAAAGAAGGATGGAACTCAAGTCTAATTCGGGCTCTTAGTGATGTTAATCTCACAAATTAACTATCTTCTTAGTAAATATAACCTTTGTGGCATACCTATGTATTTTTCTTATCTAGATGATAGGAGATAACTTATTTTTCAGCTATTGCTATGAATAATTGTTTGGGAGATAGCCTCATAATTATACTGATGGTCTCACTTCTTGATTAAAATGTCTGAATGACTTTTTCCATCATAAACAGTGATTTATTGTGATAAAAAGTGGAGAGTTATATAGAATTGAATTTCTCTTTGTTTGACAAAGTATTCAGTGTTACAGAATTTTGAAATGACCAGAGATTTACAGGATGTTATGGTATTTTAGGCTATTTATTATAAAGAATTTCAGATTGTAATTCATAATGTTGTTTTCAAAGTGCTGAGCATTCAAATAGGACAATGGTATTTTCCCATGATATCTAAAAAGCTCTAAATACAACTTTCTGCTGAGTAGACTTAGACACTAAACAAGGAATTGGTAGTATGGAAAGATGGAATTACAGTTGTATTGACCATGTTAGCTACTGTTTAACTTTTGAGGCCATCCCAAAGGACCAGTATTGTAGCTTTAAAAAGCAAAATCAATCAATTAATCAATAATAATAATAATAATAATAATAAATTAATACATGAGGAAAAGTACTTTGAAAATAAAGCCAGATAATAAGAAATGATTCAAAACCAACCCTCCAGTAATTTTTTTGCTTTGATTAAAATATTTTGAGCATCAAATAGGGAAATATTTGAAATAGTTTTATTAGCCACTTTATGATTATGATCAGAAAAAAATATTTTTCAAATTTCTGTGCCCAGCATGGGGCTCGAACTCACAACCCCGAGATCAAGGGTCTCATGCTGCACAGACTGAGCCAGGCAGGCCCCCCAGAACATTTTTTCTTTGTTTTACAACTGTCTACAAATTAGAACACCGAATGTTTTCCTTAAAACTGCACTTGCCTTCATGTAGTGCCATTGTATTCACTTAGCTGGGAGCACACAGTGTTTGTGCAAGCTTTCAGGTGTCCAGCATAGTAATTTTATGTAAATTTTTAAACTGTGCATTTCATGGAAGAAATCCAGATTTCATATTTTAAAATGCCAATTGTTAAATTCAAAGTTTAGAAGTATTAGTTACGACATACACTTTTATCAATATGTGCAAATATGTACTCATTAATTTGTCAAGAATATTTCTAGCTTTTGCCTCTACTGATTAGACTGTTCTGTAACATACAATCTTTGATTAAGTATCAAACTTTAGTTATTATATGGGCATTGAATATATTTAAGAAATAATTACCTAATTTTTATTATTCAGTCTGTTTTGAAGGATAGTCTTATTTGTATTTCCAAGGTGATACCTTTATTAATAGCTATGAATACATACTGCTACGTGACATTTTTTGGATCAAACAATGATCAAGAGTAGCTATTAAATCAATAATTGTGTAACTGGGTAGGGAAATATTCCAGTTCAATTAAGTAAAATAATTGCTTACAGAAAAATAATTATGAATGCTCTCAATACACGATGCTTCCTGGGTGTGAATTTTGAAGGACAAAGAAGATACAGATCAATGGATAAAAGCTGGGATTGTGAGACTTTTAGGATGAGTAAAATGTGCGCTAGGACTGAGTACATATTGTCAGGAGTAAAAATGATAGGTTTCCATATACTCCCCTTAAGTACCAGGTTTCAAAAATCCAGACCTACAAAATCCGATGATTCTTAGTTGCTATTTTGAGATTATAAGAAAACAAGTCTCCATGTACCAATTGACTGGGATGCCCAGTCCTTCCTATGTGACTGGCACATATCATGAGTCAGTAGCCCAGCCCGTGCAGCTGCTTCTGCAGGGAGTGGTGGGCAGGCTGCAGCAATGTATTCATCCCAGGACGACCTGGCTTTGCAACACAGGTCTCTGCTGACTCTCTAAGGCTAGGGTTTCTCCTTGTGATGCAAAGCAATAATCCACTTGGGTTTAGGGTTATGCCTGATGTCAGGGTAAAATTATTAATAGCACCCATTTTAATTTCAAAAGTGTTCTTGTTGGATGACAAATTATATGACTACCTTAGTGTGTACATCATTTAGAGAACTGCCTGGGCCTCAAAGGCTATGACAACATTGTTATGGCTCTATTAAATCACACACGTACACACAGCTATTTTGCCCAGGGCATGCCCATTGCAGTTGATTGGCAGAGCTTCTAGAATCAGCTGCATTCTAGGCCTAAAAGAACATCATTCTCCCTTGGCCTACTGTTGGTTTTGACACAGAATTTCCCTGATCATTATGGTGATTTTTCTCTTAGGGGCATCTTTATTCTTATGACCATTTGGCCTTAATCAAGGACCCTTCATACCTTGGACTTACTTAATCACATTAATAGCCTCCACATTACTGCCAGAAAATTATTCTGTTTTTTTTCTTTCTTTTTTATGAACTTTCAGACGAAATATGTAACTAGAAGAAAAGTTCAAACTAATTTTAACAATCAGTATCGGCTAAGACTTGGGCAGACCTTGCCAAAGCAAAATGTCTTGTTAGAAAACTTTGCCTTTCCATCGGTGGTGAAGTTCTATGCTGCGTATCTGCATAACAGAAGTACATCATTCTATTCGTTTTTTCTAGAACTAAGAAAAAGTTTGGTCTAAAGGTAAACCCTAGTTTTCTTCTGGGAAAGCAGAAACTAATTTGAAAGTTTCTAGTTGAAATTTTTCTAGCTTAAAGTACATAAAAGTCAAAACTCTGCCAAGATACCTACTAATATTATGGTGGGAGATAATTTAACTGTAAGTTTGAAGGTTCCTCCAGCTGTATGAATTATCTCCAACTTTTATAGAATTTGAGTAAATGAAGTGGGAATAAGAGATAATGGAATGGAGATGGCAATTCTAGAAAAGTTTTTTGGAAGAGTAGAATTTCTGGTGTTCAGCGCAAGTGACCTCTATTATAGCTTTGAGGTAAAGTACAAAGGAGGACTAAAAAGTGTCCTTGACCAAGGTGAACAGTTTCTGCAAAAATTTCATTGTGATAGATGAGCACAACCAAGTAAAGGACAAGAATTTTTAAAATAACAAGTTAACTTCTCCAAGTTCTAGCCCAATTTGATTACCCTGATACTCTTGGAAACTACTCCAGCTTCTGAGAAATAGCACAAGGTAATTCTCAATAGCAGTGGAAGATTATTCTTACCAGCTATAAAATAACAATTTTGGTGTGAAAGAGATAAGGACTGGAGTGCCTGGGTGACGCAGTTGGTTGAGCAAACCACACTTGGTTTCGGCTCAGGTTGTGATCGCATGGTACTGGGATCATTGAGTCTCATGTGGGGCTCCACATTCAGCACAGAATCGGCTTAAGGGTCTCTCTCCCTCTTCCTCTGCCTCTCCTGCGCATGCTCTATCTATCTAAAATAAAATAAATAAATCTTTAAAGAAAAAAAGAGAGATAAGGACAAAGGCATTGGATACTATGGCTTTAGTTCAAGGCTTAGGAACAAGAATGGGATACCACTGAGTACTTGTGAGGTGTGGGATAACAGAGGAAATATAGGAGGTGAGATATAATATTAACAAGGATTTCACTCATCATTTAATATTTTCTGGTTTCTGTGTGGCAAGTATTTTGGAATTATTCATCATCAATTCTCTCGATACACCCCAGAAGGGAATACTGTTGTCTTCTGCATATTGAGGGAAAGACCATAGAAGTGAAGTTTGTCATTTGTCACAGGTAACTTAAAGAATTGGAGAGCTGGGGTCCAAAAGTAAGTCTCCCTGGCTACGAAGCCAGAATAGTAGTCACTGTGGTAGAGGGGAGGTGTGCCTGCCATTTAAACATTTGACATTTGACAGTGCTTAAAATGCTCTCTGACACATAAAGCATGTTAACAGAGAGTAAAGCTCCCAAATGAAACAAAGCTGTTGGCGAAAAACTCTGGGAAGGCACTTAGCATCACACATATTATTCATTCTCATGATGTCACTTTCAAGGAGATAAAGAGATGCTGTCAAATGGGCTATAACTTAAGACTTATGTTAATTCAGTCCCTGAAGAAGGACATCCCAATTACTCAATTATTGGATAAAGAACATCCAAGGGAGTTTATGTTTCAGTGGAAATGAAGAGCTTTGGAGCAAGACTTAGAAGGCACCACTCATTTTTTTCTAGATGAATCAGAAATGCAGAGTGGTACTTCGGGTATCCTTCTTCATTTATCCGGGATGATTTTTTTTTTAAAAAAAATAAGATTCTCATATTTCTTAAATGAAAAACAAACTGAAAATATAATCATTAAGTAAATAAATGAATGAATTAGAGATTTTAAAAAAACCTTCTTCAAATATCTATTTTAAAATGATGCAAGTGGGGCGCCTGGGTGGTTCAGTGGGTTAAAGCCTCTGCCTTCGGCTCAGGTCATGATCTCAGGATCCTGGGATCCAGGCCCACATCAGGCTCTCTGCTTGGCAGGGAGCCTGCTTCCTCCTCTCTCTCTGCCTGCCTCTCTGCCTACTTGTAATCTCTCTGTCAAATAAAAAAATAAAATCTTTAAAATAAATAAATAAAATGATGCAAGTGTAGAACATTTTGCTATGTAAATTTTAGATGGCAAAATATACAAGGATATATTTCTAAGAGGTTTTGAGCACTGATTTGAATAGTACCCTGGTTGGAACTTCTGTTGTTAATTTGTTTGTTTTTTGTTTTTTGTTTTTTTGACTTACTTAGGTGATAGTGTGTTTAAAAACTAATTCTCATGCTCCAACAAATTTAAGATAAATTTAGCAAGTGTAATAAATGTTTATTAAAGATTCCACAAAGTTTGACAAGGAAAGTGATGTGGAAAACACCAAACACACATACCATTTGTCAAAACAAGTTTTGAATACAATTTATTGGTTGTTAAGGAAAAACAAATTGTGTAAATCAAAACAAAATCAGTAAAATTTGTTATTTCCCTGGTTCCTTAGAAAGCAAAGTGGTGAAACAGGCAAGCAAAAATATCGCCTCAATGTCTGTACACCAAAAAATGTCAAAATTAAATTTCAGGTCTGCCCCTCTCCGCAATTGGTTATATGCCTTTGAAAATTGAAGGAAGGCCAGAGGGGAGGCAGAGTGGGCTGTCATAGGTGAATGATTCCCAAGAAAATATTCACAAACACTGGCTGAAAGCAGAAGATAATCACACATGGTTTTCGGTTGCCAGTTATGTTTATTGAAGTGAAACCAATGAATTGTAAAATAAAACAACAAGACTCCTATTCCTTCATTGTTGTGAGGATTTGTGGGAATGATGTAGCAGAAACATACTTTAAACCAGATGATGGGAGATGAAGAAAATCAAAGAAAAATAAAATTTAATAGATGACATTGTTGATTTTTACTTGTGCTTTGTCAGGGCAGAGCGAAGTGCTGAGGACGATTCACGCATCACTTCCTTGACTCCTCACAAGATTTTTAACCACAGGTTATGAAATGTGTGAAGCTGTGACCTACGTATTTAAACCCCAGGGCAGAATTGCAGTTAAAAGAAAATATTCGATGTGATAAGAGAAATTTCATAGTATTCAAATTCTTTACTTTCTGTTCCTGGAGAAAATGAATGAAACACACAAGCCCCCAAAGTAATATTTTTTTAAGTCTTACAAGTTTCTGTCTAGAATCATCTATGTGTTTCTCCCAAAATATCTCTTTTCAAACCACACCTTTCCCAATCCCTGAGAAATGTTTTTCAGCTCTTATTCTCACTCACCATTTCCTCTCACCCTCTTTTTGTCTGATTAGGCATCACTAGTGCCCAAGAAATGGTTTCCTACTTCAGGGTCAAACATAAAGACCAAAAGAAGAGAAATGAATGAAGTGATCAGAACTCCATCATCTTTGGAGGGTAATAGAAGAAAATATTAGAAGCTCTTTTACTGTAATAATTTGTGCCTTTTCAAAATGTGTATTATTATTACAGAGATGACAAAACAAGACTTAGAGAAATGGTGGAAGGTAGCCGAGATACACTACTCTTGTAAGTAGAGTAAATTCGGGATAAGCCCCCCGCCTTTTTGAAATGAGCCATGTTGATTTGGTCTATTTAGCAACAACCAGAAAGTTGACATAGAGTCAACCATGTCTTCCCATGGTTTATAGTATACTTTATAGTATACTATGTACAGTGATATTGGATAACTATAGGATAAAAATACTGTGTTTCATTAAAAATGGAACTCAATAGGTTTTTTTTATTTTTAAGAAATTTTTGCTTAGAATCTAGATGAGTTTCTCCCAGACCTGACTTTGTCATAGTAAAGAAAAATAGTAACTACAGGCTTAATTATTAAGTGTATCCTATGTAAGAAGCTCAGTTAAGAGAGTTCGAATAATACCATGAGTGGGGCAGTGAGAGGGACCCTTTTCATGTGGATCCATCTTCATTCAGGAGGAGTCATTCATGTCTGCAGTAGCTGTCAGATTTTATTTGAGCTCTTCTTTACCTAAAGCAGGAGTCATGTAGGGTTTATCACCATTATGTGGCGTTAACCTTTACAAGAGTAAGGAAAGCAGTCCTTCTGATTCCTTCCTGACAGAGCATGAGTAGGTCTTGGGTTAGGATATGGGCATCTACATTTTTAACAAGAAACCCTCATGAATCAGATTTAGACGTCAATGATAATCACACTTTGAGAAACTTTTCCATAAAGTTCAATAAGAACAGTGGTGATAAAATTGTCTCTTACATGTTACTTTTAAGATCAATGCACATAGGGCAGATCGCAGATCTTGCAATATTTGTTGGTTTTGTGGTTGAACTCTCAACAGGGAATTTTAGTTTCCAAATTGTCAGTTTTTTCAGAAATTCTCCATGGGAAACAAAGTATTGAGAACAGACTGTAATTTCCTCAGTTGCTCATAATGTGCTAGGGAAAAGAGTTTGCAGTTGTCACAGTAATCCAATACCAACTTAATTCCAGGTGTGTGCAGCTTAAAAGGGTGATAATTGGATAGCAGATGAACTGATAGAGTAAGTAGAAAATGCGTGTAATGGTTGTTGAGGAGTGTTTAACTGCTGAGATGTACAATAGAAAGTTTAACTCAATCTTTCTATTAGAAAATCCATAATACCGCTAGTCAGCAAATTACTAAATTTGTGTAATTTATCTAAGCAAATATACATCAACCTGTACAGCATGTCAGGTTGTATGTTAGATACTGGACATACAATAAGGAGTTCATATTCAAACATATTGGAAATTATATAAGCACAATACTAAATATTGAACATTATTATACGAACCTAAGTTACAGATGTGAGCGGTTACAGAAATGAGTGGTTAATTCCAATATAATGGTGAGGTAGACAAAGGTAGACAAGGGAGTTGGGAAGGTAGGTTAGGAGGGAGAGGTTATACAAAACACACAGTGCCTTTATATGGTAGATAATAATTGACCTTAATTTTTGGTAATAGGAACTCAGTATGTATGTATGTATGTATGTATGTATGTATGTATGTATGTATTTATGTATGTGTGTATTTGACACAGAGAAAAAGCACAAGTAGAGGGAGCAGCAGGCAGAGAGAGAGGGAGATGGAGGCTCCCTGCTCAATGCGGGGCTCGATCCCAGGACCCTGGGATCATGACCTGAGCCAAAGGCAGATGCTCAACAACTGAGCCACCCAGCTACCCTGGAACTCAGTATTTAAATCAACCTGTGAGGAAGCTGAATTTGGGCAAGGAAGAAGGAGGAGGACTCAGAATTACTACTGGGTGACATGATTTGGTGTGTAGTGGTGCAATGACATAAAGCTCAATCGATACAAATAATTTTCAAAAAATCATTTTGCAGGAGTTCCTAAATTCTGGAGCCCAGACTTGTGTGGGTGATAGATATGGGCCACTAATCCTTAGCATATGTATATATCAACTCCAGCATATGTATGTATCAATACCAGCCAGGGATATTTAATTCATAAATTTACTAAACCAACCTAAGAATATGTTGACAATGATTGAATCCATACTCTGTAATGAGAATTACATGCAAATTACTATAGAGTTAATTCAAGCATAAATAAAAGCAACAAACTATAAATTGTATACTTCATGATGTATAACTCATAAATAATGGAAATTATTTTAGTTTCTGTTTAGAATTTTCATAGATTTATCTTTCTCCTAGATATGCAGATTTTCATTGTTGCATAGACCACTGGTACCACAGTTCTATGCTGGGTTGACATTTAATTTTTTCATGGTCCTTACTCTTATTTGCAGAATGATCTTACCAGTTCTGCCTGAAAGTAGTTCTGAAACTTTTTTCAATACTTTCTATAAAGGCTTTTTATTTTGTTTGTTTTTTATGCTCTGCAAAATTTGAGCTAGCTCTTTGCCATGTTAACCTAAATGCTTCATATGGTAATATGTGCATACTCTCTCTCTCTCTCCTTCATTCTCCTCTTACATCTCCCTTCTAATTCTTCTTGTCTCTCCCTCTCTTTCTCTCCCTCCCTCCCTTTCTTCTTCTGTCTCTCCCTTCCTTTAGCCTCTTCAGTTCCATATCTTAGGCATTCAGTGTTTTCCCTCTTTGGCTTTGTTGTTCTCTGCCATCAATAGATTATTCCTTTAACAAGAAAAAATATGACTAGATTTTATTTTATTGTATTGTATTTTATTTACTTTTTTAAAAGATCTTGTTTATTTATTTGACAGAGAGAGAGAGAGAGAGAGAGAGAGAGAGAGAGAGCAGCAGAGGGAGAGGGAGAAGCAGACTCCTGCTGAGCAGGGAGCCTGATATGGGACTCAGTCCCAGGACCCTGGGATCGTGACCTGAACCAAAGGCAGATACTTAACTGACTGAGCCACCCAGGCATCCATGACTAGATTTTAAACTAAAAACACATTTCCTATTACAGTGGCACCATTATAATCTTCATATGTACTAGCACCTTTTAGTGTCAAATGCCCAGTATGTAACTCAGATCCCTCCCCAAAGAGGAATTTATTGTGCTCAAAGCATGAACTATTAAGAATGTGCTAACATCATCAGTAATATCTTGACTTCTTTTCAAGTCTTCACCTCTGCTTTTCCTGGTTTGGTTTTGTTTTGTTTTGTTTTTATACTATATGACTTCAATCTGTTAGATCTTGTGTCTCTACAAATTGAAAACAGTAAGCACAGTCAGTTCATCATATATTTATTTTTACAGCCTTATGATGAAAGAGGAAAGGGATGCATTACTTGCCAGATCTAGGTTCTCTGTCACTCCCAATGCATGGCCACAGTGTGTACAGGGAGAATGGGGTGCAATAATTTATCTAGCCTGTGCCATATGATTACCCCTAAAAACAAGGGCATCCCAAATAGCAACCCTCTCCAGAGGATATTTATAGAGAGAGAGGCAAATTTGAAGTCTCTCAGAGGAAGGGGATGATATAGATGAACTCTAAAACAAAATATCCGTTGTATGCTACAGCACTTTGTATCACACCAGTTATAGCTCAGAGGCATTCAGTGTGACTACTTCATACAGATTTATCCTGTCATCAGTAAAAAGAGAAAATGCTTGAAGGATATTGAGTTGTTAAAATATGAATGAGATGATGAGAATAATTTTAGATACGTTGGGTTGGAAATGATGACCCATGAGAAGTTCAGTGTGTTAACTGGACTTTGGAGTTTGGTCAAACTTGGAGATATGCATTTGGAAACCAACAACACACAGAGGGGGCAGTTAAAAACTGGAGTAGACACAAACATTTGAAAATGGCAGAGATTCAGCTTTGAATCTCTTTTACCTGTCTGAGTTCTTGGCACAAAGACGTAAATGTTTGGGGGGTAGCTGGGGCAAAGCGTGTAAGGACTCAGCTTTCAAACTTTCATTGATTCTCGCAAGTACTATATAGACATAGAAACTTGGATTAGGTTGCTGAAATGTTGGACCCCACTGAGCAGAAAAATCTATGGACTGTGCCTGAGTAGTGTATGTTTTCAGGATTTAGGCTTAAAGTTGTTGGGGGAGATGCCAGCTGAAAGTTAAGAAGGGGCTTCAGTGAGCAGCTGTTCCTAAAGAGACTGTCAAACATCATCTCTTCTTTGCTCTAGCATCTGAGCAGGTGGGATTTCAACATTTAACCAAGTGGATTGCTAGCACCTTCTTGAATAAGCATGAGGAAAATAAGGAGATGTTCTCCAATTTTTGGAAGATATTTCTAAGGTGAAAGCAGTTTTCTACCTCCAAAAGTAAAAGAAACAGTAAAAGAGAGTGAACCATAAGGAATAATTTTCTTTGAATGCAGATGATTTTGTAAATCAGATTTAGTGTGAAACTTTGCCACACTATGGTGGTTAGTATCTTCCAAACATGTGCCGCTGCACCAATGCCCTTTTCATACATATTTTAGCTTTTGATTCTTTAGGGTAATACAGCCATATGACAAATTAGACAAAAACAAAAACAAGCAAACAACAACAACAACAACAAATGCAGCTAAGAAAGTTAAATGACCTTCCCAAGTTTATAAAGCTAATAACTACCAGTCTAGATGAGGATAGAAATCTTTGGATTTTGGTTTCAGAGCTCTTCTCACTTTATGAGAACTGCTTTATTGCAAGGTTACTTTGAATTAACTATTGCTAAATTGCCTTGAGGACGTAAAATAAACATTTTGATTAAGTAGATCATGTACTTACGTATAAAACTTGTCAAGCCATTCAAATGACCATTTGTTTTTACAGTTGTCCAGATTGTTGGTTTGATTATCAACCAACAGTCAGAATAGCTACACTATTTGAACAAGTAAACAGTCAATCATTTTCTCAATATTGTTTCCAATTTCATGATTCCGTGTTGGCATGCCATTACATTGATATTGGCAAGACTGCTTTCTACAGTAGATTCGCTGAGTGTATTAGTTTCCTGTGGCTGCTGTAACAAATTACCATAAATTCAGTGGCTTAAAATAGTGCAATTCACAGTGAATATTTTATAGTTTCGTTAAGTCAGAAGTCTGACCTGAGTCTCAATCAAGGTACTAGAAGAACAACATGTCACTTGGAGGCTCTAGGGAGAATCTGTATCCCTTCTGTTTTCCAGATTTTAGGGATTGCCTGAATTCCTTAGTTTATGGATGCCATCTTCCATCTGCAAAGCCACCAGTAGCCTGAAGGGTCTTTCTCAGGTCATATTATTCTGATTCTACAGTTTCATAGTCAGAGCTCCTTCTTTGACTCTCTTAAGGTATCTTGTGATTACAGTGAGCCCACTCTGATAATCTAGGATAATCTCCCTGTCTCAAAATCTTAATCTGCAAAATCCCTTTACCATATCAGGTGTAGTCACAAATTCCAGTGATTAGAATGCGGTCTTCTTTAGAAGGGAGAATGCATACTGTACTGGATCTTGATATTTCAGGCATTTTCATAGTTTATGTCTATGCTAATATATGATATAATTGTGCTGATCCTACCTCACAAATTAAGGTCTTTTTATGCTCTCACTTCTCTCAATTCTGTTTAGAGTTCATCCACAAAAATTAAGGCGAGGACCACAGATAAATATTAATTTTTCTCACATACCCCCCAAAATAAATATTCATTTCATGAGTTACCAAAAATAAAATCATCTTAGTTTGGAAAAAATAACTTTATTGGGCGCCTGGGTGGCTGAGAGGTTTAAGGCCTCTGCCTTCCGCTCAGGTCATGATCTCAGCGTCCTGGGATCTGGGATCCAGGCCCGCATCGGGCTCCCTGCTC
>LNAC01000038.1:2757879-2908284 GCA_002007465.1 Ailurus styani | reverse complement strand
AGGCCCGCATCGGGCTCCCTGCTCAGCACGGAGCCTTCTTCCTCCTCTCTCTCTGCCTGCCTCTCTGCCTACTTGTGATCTGATCTCTCTCTGTGTCAAATAAATAAATAAAATCTTTAAAAAAAAAAGAAAGAAAAAAAAAGAAAAAATAACTTTATTAAATCCAGACAAAGAGTTATCTCAAAGCTATCCTTTGATGTCTTTGGCTGAGAGATACTAGTTTACAAAAATCTATTATTAAAAAATTTTCATGTGAAATCTTGATTAAAGGAAATTTCATAGGGCCTTAAAACATCAGTTAAAACTTGGTTAAATTTTACAGCCCCTAAAGACTAGTAATATTTTTTTTTCCTTCCAAATGACAAAGAAATGTGCCCTGTATCCATAAGGCTCATTAATAATATAATAGCTCTAAAAATCTGCATATAGAAATTATACCAAAACAAAAAAAAAAGTTTTTTGGAAAACAAAAAACTCTAAGCTAAGCCCAATAGAACTCTAGCTCTCTGTCTCCATGAATGACTCTTCATTAGAGAAAATATTTTCCCACTTAATGACTTTCTGAAATGGGCTCCATTTCCTGATTTTGGAACCTTTGACAAGGTTCCTTCTTGGATCAACTTATCACCTGGTCGTTTTCACACCATATTGGTAATGAAACCTGTTATTGTCCAACAGTTCTGCCTATAGTCCCCGGATAGACCAATATGCACTTACCCACTGCTTTCATCTTCAGCACGTTACATGCATTCAAATCAAAGCATTCAATCACTATAAGCAATAGGTGCAGTGTGAAGTAGTAAGACAAGGCTCAAAAAATTGATATTTTCCTCCTGCAAGAGCACATGCATCAATTGATAAGCAGTAAGCCCAAGGAAAAAGCATTTCCATTATTAGTTCAGTGCACCAATCATACCTTCTAAGGTACTTTTTTTTCCCCACAAATGTGTAATAGAAGCCAGTTAATGGTCCTTATATGTCAGTGCCAGCTGCCTCTCTCCAGGAGTAGGTAGTTGTTTCTCGTTTAACCTTAATTGATAGGAGTGGTAGATGCTCAGAATCAATCAATGGATTTCTGTGGATTCAAAAAGGGATTCTCATATAATCCTAATGAGTTCTGGCAGCTGGCATTTGTATGGCTGAACAGCTGTCATAAATATATTGAGGAGTTGAAACAGTGGTCAAGTTTCCCTTCAGAATTTTTGAAAGGTTTTAGTTTTTCATAATGTTAAATCAAGACCAGATTTTTAAAAGAATCTTCTTCTGGGTAGTGTGTGTGCGTGTGTGTGCGCGCGTGCATGTGTGTGTGTGTGTGTGTGTGTTGTAAATGTGGGGAAAAGAAATAATTCTTTTTTTGGAAAATAAAAGCAAACCTTTTTTTCCATCAATATTCAATTCTAAATTGAGGTCGGATCTAGAATGCCTAATGATTGATTATCTAATTTTCTGATTTTCTGTTGGTAATTGAGTTTTCAGATACATTTTAGCCCTATTACATTCGCTGTTCTCATTGAATTAAATAATAAACCAATAAATATTATGTAGCTCTTTACAGTTTTCACAGCATGTTAACATACTTCATGTTCGTTACTGCTCTCTGTAAGATTGGATGTTGGTAAGGCAGTTCATATTATGTCATATAATATGGCTAAGGCCAGAAAAATTAACTTACAGACTCAAGGTTAATGCTTCTAATAATTTATATAAATTGGATCTTTCCCCTTGATCTGCTGATGACTAATAACATGGTCTTTCTACTTTATCCTGCCACTTGTCTAGGTCTTTCTGTGCCAGAGGGAAAAACACAGCAACTCCAAGTCATTCCAATTTTCCATTCCATTCCAGTGTTCCCAAAATATAGAGACTGAAGCCTAACCTTTCTAGCAGTCAGGATGTTGTCTAACCAGATATTGGAGTACTTGTGAATAATTATACATGAGCAGATATGGGAAGTGTATATGAACTGTCTGGTATCATTTCCCTATTTAGAACACTGAGAAGTTTTAGATTATTAAGGTTATGTCTATGAAGAATGACATTCTGGACTCCAATATAACTTTAATATTTTGTTTTTATCCTTCACAACCCATTTTTGTTGCTTATATGCAAAATTGACAATTGACTTACTTTTTTTTTCTGAACACCTCCTCCAAAGTAAAATATCATACCAACTATGAAAGTTTGATTTTCTGTAAGGCTTACTGTATCTTAGCCAGACTGTGAATAATGTCCTTTCTATGTAAAAAATGAGACTAGAAAATACCTTTTATAAATTAATGTCTTTGTTGCAGTGTAAAGCTGGAAAGAAAAGGAATCTTAACTTTGTCATGGGTCCTCTACCATGGGTCACGTGTCCGTAGGTGTCCTACTGTGGTATATTCTTTCCTTCTGTAGACACTTGCACATACACCACGTGACCCATTATTTTACCTTACAACAACAACGACAAAAATGAGTCGTTTTCCCTCTAGAGAAATAGTCAGAATTCTATTACTGATGAAATCATTTTCTAATATTTCACTCAACAACTTTATTTAAACGTATATTGAGGATTTCCTATGTGACAGGCAGGTAGAAAAATATTCATATTCCACTGATAGGAGCTAAAAAAAGACAGTGTTATTAATGAAAGCATCACACATATATGTAATTACGAACTGTGCTAAGTGCTACAAAGGGGATGTCAGAGCTCTATGAGAAGGAACTCAGCATGGGCCCAACTGGGCTGTCATACTGAGTGGGAAGTTGAGAGTTGTTCTTGCCACTTTATTAACTTGCAAGGACCGTTTTATCTGAATCCAAGTAGTTTCCCTCCTCCTCCATCCTCAGGTTTCAATATCCATCTCTGTTATTTTTGCCTGCAAGGTAACTGTTATACTTAATGATACTGGAATAATACTAGCATTCCAATGGTCATAATAATAATAATTATGTCATTATTATTGATAATAATTATTACATATTATTTTATTATTGAATTAGAATTCTTACAGAGGCTTTTCTTTTTCCTTTTTTAGATAACCAGCAAACATCATAGTAGATATTTCTATTCAGGGCAGATCCAGAGTGATGTTTATAGGAACTCATCGTTCTAAAATTGACACAGAAATAAGAGATTTCATATAAATGCCTCTCTATGAATAACACTGTTCTGCAACATTTTGGAAGAAGATTTTAAGTCTATTGATTCTGACAAAATTGAGATAATAGAAAACCACGGGCTAGGCAGTTGCTGTGAAAGAGTTCAAACATGAATCTAAATAATTGTGGTAAAACCACATTTGGGACAATAGACTTGCCTCCAAACTTGCCTGTTTCACCCTTATAATACTGAGACCACATCGTGAGAAAATTTCCTGGAGCGTATAAATTACAGTTACATTTTCACTTACAGAATTTAGGTATCCCATTGCATTTGGCAAAAAATGCATTTCCAAAATTTCTATATTTATACTTATTATAAAATTATAGCTCTTCTGTCATTGAAAATGTAAAATAATAGTCTCACTAAGCCCTAAGCTTTTATGTATTTTTTTAAAATAAGATATGTATATAGTCTGTCAGCATGTGGTAAAAATATTTATTTTAGCAATGGAAAGACTTTGGGGAAACTGTCCCCATTTTCCTGACTCTTGTTTGTTCTCCTCTGACCTACCATGGTAAGTCTATACAGATGTCCTGTGTGTCCCATTGCACCTTGAACTTCGAGTCTCAGTGCTCTGCACTGAAATTTCTTCCTCTTTATGCATTGCTCTCTTTTTTTTTTTTTTAAGATTTTATTTATTTATTTGACACAGAGAGAGAGAAATTACAAGTAGGCAGAGAGGCAGGCAGAGAGGCAGGGAGAGGAGGAAGCAGGCTCCCTGCTGAGCAGAGAGCCCGATGCGGGCCTCGATCCCAGGATGCTGAGATCATGACCTGAGCCGAAAGCAGAGGCTTTAACCCACTGAGCCACCCAGGCGCCCGCATTGCTCTCTTCTTAAGATGCAAGGTCCTGATAGGCAAGGAACAGGATCACCTTTCTCAAAATTGAATCCCTTGTACTTCACATACAGTAGGAGTCATTATACTACATGATGCAGTAACACCATTCTTTCTTTTCCTTAAGTTGTAGAAATTTCTCCCATGTTTGATATCAATAATTGTAATATACACTTTTTATATAGTATAAAAATATACTAAAATATAGACATAAATATATGTAACATTTATGTCCATAATACATATTGTTTTTGTTTATCCATCTTTCCATGAGATTTATCTATTAATAAATAGAGTCAAGAAAGAAAATTTCTTGGGTTAAGAAAGTTGTATTCTCTGTTAGCCATGTGTTACTAATTCTGTAAATTCTAGATTCTGAGAATTCCAAATTCAAAGAAATGAAAACTTAAAGTGATGGTGATTTTCTTCCTCTTTTCTTCCTCTTTTCATATATGCATGATTAGTCAGATCTGTTGTGGTGGTGTTTTGTTTTGTTTCTGCATTATCCTTAGTCTTCATAGCTAGGTTAGTGGGTTATTTATTTGGTTGGTTGGTTTTTGATTGGGAATCAATTAAATTGGCAGAATTGTTGAAAAGTATTCACTTAGTACATACATGCTTCTTTCCATTGTTCAGCTGGATTTTTAGAAGGACAACATAAAATAATTGATATAAATGTCCAAAAAAAGTTAAAAAAAAAAAAAACTCCATCAAGAATAATATAAGATGGCACAAGGCAGTGCATGCGTTTGGATTTTCTGTGTCCTAATTTAAATATGCTTGTTTACACAATGGAATTTTAAAGTTATATTGCTGAAGATGAGTAGTTTTATTTTCACTAGATTTTTAAAAAGCATTCTGTGTCCTTTTAAGTGAGAAAATGCAAATTATTTCTTAAATTGAAGATTATTGTCTGCTATTTTTTATCTAAAGTGGAGCCAAAGAGGCATAAGCAGTTTTATACTGCAGACCTAAAGGATTATTGTGATGTATTAGGTGAAACAATCTGGAAGAAAAAGGGACAAAACACTATAATGTATTATGCAAGAAAAGTGGGTAATTATCTTCTGTATCGTAGACACTGCATAATGTAGTTTCAAAGACAGTAATATTACATTTTCATTCACAAAAATCTTAATCACCCTTGACCATTTAGTTAATAAATTTGCCTCTCCTCAATACTCAAAAATTACCTCCCCAGACCAGTTGGAACATATACAGATCATGGGTGACTGTATCACATGATACAGGTCACATGACTACTTCTGGCCAATGAGCTGCCGGTAGGAGTGACACACTTAAGAACTGTTCAGTGATTCTTCACATATTTATTCCCATGCCTCCGTTAACTGAAAACCATGTGATGAGAGCGCAGAGCCAAAACAGGTTACATTTTGGAATACTGCAGGGAGAATTCTCTCCTAATGCCCCAGACTCACTGCCAACTCAGCAAGTGTTAAACTTGTGTTGTTTTTAACTTCCTATATTTGTGACTTAATTTATTAGCACAGATTACCCAAACCTGTTTTGAAACCATGCCCAAACCATGCTTCTGAAAACATGTTTTATCTTCATAGTACCTTTAATTTCTTCTCCACCTCTGCTTCCATAGTAGCATACTTTTTATATGGTGTTGATTCTATCTAGCTTTGTAGAAAGCTGTTTATACAAATCATGGAGAATGAAAGTTTCATGAGTCCAGAGACCCTGTCCTAATCATTGAAATTTATAACAAAACTAGCAAAATTTTTGTTTATTCTACATGTATTTTTGAGTACTTCTATGTGCTAGTTAATAAGCAAACTATGATCTGTATAATTAAAAACTAATACAGTATTGAAGTGGATGATACCCAAGTAGAGTACATCCTTTAGAAAGTTGATTAGTGTGAGGAAAGAATTGTGAAAAGTGAGGAAAGAATGTGAGGAAGGTCAAGGAATTGTGATGCTATGCACTATGTAGTTCTAAAACTTATGGAAGGGATTGAATAGGGCTGCAATTTGACCTGACTGCTATTTTTTAAAATTCCTCTAGTTGCTGCTTGAAATTATCATTTGAAGATTGGTTAGACTGGAAGGAAAGAAACCAGTTGGATTATTTCGTAGTACTTTGGATGTAATGTAAACTAGTGTTTATTTATTGTAGGAATGGAGCTAAAAACCAAAATATCAAGTTCATATATTATTTGGATGCAAATCAAAGAGTATGTACTAGCAGTAATTTTCACTTGGGGAATCCAAAGAAGAGAAAGATCAAAGGTGACTTCTAGGATTTGGCTTTTAGATTGAATCAAAGTTATGTAGTGTGACCAAGCAAACTATAGGATAGGAAGAAGCTTTATAAGCTTTGATATTCAGAGATTATTTAAAACAGAAAAATAACCAAATCCCAAATCGAATGCCTTGCTCTATCAATTTCATTCACGATTTAATAAACTGATACTATATCCATAATAGGATTTCTTAGTGAATTAGCCACATGCCTATTGTCACTACTTGCTCCAATGACAGAGCCGAATTGTCTAGCGGCACTTAAGATTGATCAAGCCAACACAACTGATAGAATTTTTTCATTCATCTGAGGCCATTGGCTCCCGTATTCAATTTGAGTGACATTTTTATTTCCTATTCTCCAGTGTATTGCTCTTTTTACTACATTTTTTTCCCGTGGCATGTGATTTGCTCTCTTGATAAAATGAAATCCTGAGAAGGATCACTGAGAAGTCCTTGGTCACAGCTCTCTGGGCCATTAGTTTAGCAGCTTTACATAGTGGCTTCTGGGGCAGACCGGCTTCTGAGGCTTGCATCAGCAATTCTGAACAGGCCACAGGAACAAAGTGGCCATCGTTAGGTAAAATGTTTCAATTTCCTCTTACTACTTCTGCACCTAATAGAAGGGTGACTCTTTCTCTACCTCTATATCAAAGAAAGATGTACAAAAGCCATTCTTAAAAGGTTTGTTATAATCTCATTTTCACAAATATATACCATGGAAAATGAGTCTGTACATTTACCTCTTCTCAAGGCATCTGGTTGTCTCAGTACTTTGCTGCAGTCATCCAGTTTGCTCACACCTTTGACTGCTTGATTCATATTTCCACCTCTGAGAGATCTCATCTCTTCTCTTCATTCCCCAAGAATAATACCACCCCCCACCCAAAATAACAAAATAGCACTAAAATAGAGACGGTAATAATATCTACCACATAGAAACTTTGAGATTATTTAGATAAACACTTCACGTAAGGACCTTATCAGAATCCTAGTGCTATGGATTGAATTGTATGCTCCCCCAAACCCATATTTTGAAGCCTTAACTTCTATAGCCTATAATTTGGAGATAGCCTGTATATTTGGAGATAGGATCTTTAGGAGCTAATTGAGATTAAAGGAGGTTGTAAGGAAGAGGCTCTAATCCTACAGGATTGGTGACTTTATAAGGAGAGAGAGAGAAAGAGAGAGAGAACTCTCCAAGTACACACACACTGAGGAAGACCACATGAGGATATAGCAAGAACGCAGCCAGAAAGTGAGTTCTTTTTTTTTTCCAGGAGAATATTAAATTGTTTATTGATTACACATGATAGCGGATGGTATACAAGCTTTAATCCCATCTATAATTTTATCTGATACCATAATTCAGTTGAGATATATTGCTAGAATATGCCTACAGAGTTCTTACTGGGAAATGAATCTGATGCAACCTTGATCTTGGACTTCTGAACCCCTACAATTGTGAGAAATAAATCTCTGTTATATGTACCACCCAGTTTGTGGTATTTTTTTTTAAAGATTTTATTTATTTATTTGACACAGAGAGAGAGAGATCACAAGTAGGCAGAGAGGCAGACAGAGAGGAGGAAGCAGGCTCCCCGCCAAGCAGAGAGCCCAATGCGGGCCTCGATCCCAGGACCCTGAGATCATGACCTGAGCCGAAAGCAGAGGCTTTAACCCACTGAGCCACCCAGCGCCCATAGTTTGTGGTATTTTGTTAAGGCAATCTGAGCAGACTGGTCCACTCATTTATATAGTCGCTATCCCATAGTGTGTTATTATTCATTTCCTCAGTCTTCTACCTCTGAATGTAACTGAAGCTCACATCAAATCAAACTGTCTTGTGCTCCCAGAGGATTATCCCAGTCTTTCTATCCTAAGTACCCATGTATGTAATATTGTTGTTGTTGCTTTTTGTTTGAAATGTTATGCATGATTTTCTCTGCTTAATAAATGGTACAATTCTGGTGACCAAAACCATGGGCCAAGGACACATGCTCTGACACTCAGCACAAACACTTCTTTTATTTTTTTATTTTTTTATTTTTATTATTTGTCCCAGGGGTTCAGGTCTATGAATCATCAGGCTTACACCCTTCACAGCACTCACCATAGCACGAACCCTCCCCAATGTCCACAACCCAGCCACCCTATCCCTACTCTCCCCCCACAGTAACCCTCAGTTTGTTTTGTGAGATTAAGAGTCTCTTATGGTTTGTCTCCTTTCTGATCCCATCTTGTTTCATTATTTATTCCTCCCTAGCCCCCACGACCCCCTGCCCTGCCCCTCAAGTTCCTCATATCAGAGAGATCATATGATAATTGCCTTTCTCTGATTGACTCATTCTGCTCAGCATAATACCCTCTAGTTCCATCCACGTCATTGCAAATGGCAAGATTTCATTTCTTTTAATGGCTGCATAGTATTCCATTGTATATATATACCGCATCTTCTTTATCCATTCATCTGTTGATGGACATCTAGGTTCTTTCCATAGTTTGGCTATTGTGGACATAGCACAAACTTTTCTTAATGATTCTTTAAATTTATTAATATACTCTTTAGTATATATGTATTTTTTACTTCTTCACCCCCCTCCCCACCTAAACAGAAGGTATGGGAAGGCAAAGATATCATCTTAGTTGTAGGTCTTTCTCCAACATAAAGAACAAGATGGTAGCATGTGGGCACCTGGGTGGCTCAGTGGGTTAAAGCTGCTGCTTTCGGCTCAGGTTATGATCTCATCGTCCTGGGATCGAGGCCTGCATCGGGCTCTCTGCTCAGCAGGGAGCCTGCTTCCTCCTCTCCCTGTCTCTCTGCCTGCCTCTCTGCCTACTTGTAATCTCTCTCTCTGTGTCAAATAAATAAAATCTTTAAAAAAAAAAAAGATGGTAGCATGTTAGGGCAGGAGATATATATATATATATATATATATATATATATATATATATATATATATAGTGTGTGTGTGTGTACTTATACACACACACATACATACAATAATATATGATTATACATGTTATATATAAAACAATATATCAAAATGATAAAATCTGGAAACATTGAACTATTTCTCTTTTTCAGTAGATCATTGAAACATTTTTGTGTGTAACACTACCAGTAGCCCTAGTGTACAGTAGATCATATTTCGATAAATGTTACCACTGATTCACTGCTTTTCTAAGACTTGAAAGTTCTAGCTGTGTGGAAGCTACTTTAAAGAAACTATTTCAGTGGGGGTGCCTGGGTGGCTCAGTTGCTTAAGTGTCTGACCCTTGATTTCAGCTCAGGTCATGATCTCCGTGTCCTGGGATCCAGCCATGCATCAGGCTCCCTGCTCTGCGAGGAGTCTGCTTGTCTCCCTTTCTGTCTGCCCCTCCTCCATCTCTCTCTTTTTCTGTCTCTCAAATAAATAAATGAATCTTTTTTTTAAAGATTTTATTTATTTATTTGACAGAGAGAGAGAGAGAGAGATCACAAGTAGGCAGAGAGACAGGCAGAGGGAGAGGAGGAAGCAGGCTCCCTGCTGAGCAGAGAGCCCGATGCGGGGCTCCATCCCAGGACCCTGAGATCATGACCTGAGTTGAAGGCAGAGGCTTAACCCACTGAGCCATCCAGGTGCCCCTAAATAAATGAATCTTTAAAAAATTATTTCAGTGATCTCCATATGATGATCACAGAGAGAGCTCCTTGCCTACTTATACAATGTCTAACAAGAAGCATAGTCTCACTTCAATTCAGACTGTCTCGTTTCTAATCTCAAGAATATTTGTGCATGTCCTTGTGTATTTGTTAATGTATTCATTTATTCAACAAATATTATTAAGTGCCAGCAAGTGCTCAAGTCACGGTGACCCAAATAGGGTGACCCAAATATTACTGTCATCATGGAATTTGTGTTGTTTTTTGGGTTACATTTACCTAGTTCATCCTCATTAGTGCAACGGAGATCATATAACCTTTCTTAAAGATTGTGTTATGATTTATTAACAATAAGTATTTTGAAATGGTAAATCAATAACCATGTGTGTAATAGTCTTTTTTGGGTGAGCTCTCAAAAGACATTTTTAGGGTACATTCTCATCAACCTTTATCATAGAGAGGAAAGAGGAGGCAATTTAGGTTTTCAAAACTGTGGGTATTACTTTTGGATTTAAAAAATCAAAGCACTTCAAACTAGCTCAGTCAAGGAAAGCAAAGATATTTATTGGAATAACACTATTTTCTTACTATCCAAGAAAAGCAGATAATCTGGACAAAATAATGATAAAAGGCAAAGCAAGAAAAAAAAAATACCAGCCTCAATAATCCCTGCATCTGCTCATTCTCAGTCCCTTCCTCTAACCCTTGCCTTTTATTTGCTTCTCTGTGTGACAATCTTCACCCCAGAGTTTACATCTGCTTCATGCAATAGAAGGACATTTCCTGAAATTTGTCTCCTTATGCTCTTGTCCAAAATTCTCACAAAATAGAATCATTTTGAAAATTTAAAAAAAAGTTATTACTCAAATGGAGATTAAAGACTTTATTCAGCTGATGCACAGTGAGGAGCATCTGGAGACCAGAAAATTCCCTCAGCTGCTGGGCATGAGTTTTCATTGAGTAAGGAGAGAGAGGGGGTATGTGGCCTCATGGTCTAGCGCAGGTTGCATTTTTTTCCCTTCATCTTTAACTGCTACTATAGTTGTAGTTGGAACAATTGAATTTTTGTAGTTTTTGATGTCTCTTGTTTTGGATCATTGGTTTGGTCCTTTTCCAAACATTCTCAGGACAGTTCTTATTAGAGCTATTTCTGTAAGCCTTCAGGGTTATGTATAAGTCAAGGTTCAAAGGAAAAAGTGTTATAAAAAGGTGGGGTACAGGGAAAAAGAGGGGAGAAACAAAAAGAAGGAGGCTAAGGCCAGAGTAAGGTAACCTAGGTCTAGGTTGTCCACTCTTTTTCCAGTCAGATTCAGTGGTGATGGAGGGTCATTGAGGCAAACAGATGCTGGGGTCTTCCTTTGGAAGGGGCCGAGGCAGTTTTCATAGAAACTGACATAAGCTGGCAGAAGAGTCTAGCATAGAAAGTAAACAAGATCAATAAATATAGTTTCAATAACTCCAGTTACTGAAGAAAAATACTGACTTCTTTGGCTAACACATGACATGTCAGTTAGAGTTGTCTGTATAAGTGCAAAGGTTTACTTCAAAGAAGAGTAGAAATCACTAAAGTGGAACTGAATAAAATCAAGTATTGCTGCGTAAGATATCCCTACACTGAGTGAGGTTATCAGCTAGGGAACTTAAAACATCTCATACAAATCATTCTATAAAACGGGGCAGCAAAAATTACAAAATATTTGGCTTATACAAGCCTATATCCACCTGACTACAGTCACTCAATGAGTATAACTGTTTACATTTTTAACAAGGTCATCTCCATTATCACTGGCCACCCCAGAAAGATCATATACTGCAATCTGAGGAAACTCTCATGGCTTTTTCCATTTTGGAACAGCCTCAGTGATCCCAAAATATCAGTGAATGGCAATTTCAAAACAATGACATTCATAATTAATCTGATTCAGTCTAGCTATCATCGATGGCCGTAGCTTAATAACAAATCATATATATATGTATATATTTGACCTTGTCTTACATAATGAAATAATAATGGATCTCTACCATATAGATGGATATTATGCAAATTCCTAAGTCCACTTACCTTTAAAAAACAAATTACATATTACAGGCATATGGTAGGAAAAAAAACTATCCTTTTCAACGAAGTTTGTCACCTTTGCTTTTTTTGACCATCTATGAACATTCAATATGATATTGTAAGCTGAATGGATATATACTGTTTATTTGCTTCAGAAATCTGTGGTGTAACTGTGTCATAGTACTTCACTGTAAAAGAACAAAGTAAGTCAAGAAGAAGAATATATGCAACATTATGCTGGAACTCTATAAAGCCACGGACATTATATCATGATTATATATTTAAGTAGCTGAAAGTCATTTGTAGTCTTAATATGCATGGATGATATAATAAAGGACATGATGAACATGGGCCTCAAACCATGTCTGAGCAAGAGATAATGGTGACATTTGTCTAAATGTTGCATATATTTAACACATTTTGACAGATTTTATTAATGCAAATGATTTTCAGAGAATCAGTGTTCAGTTTCAGACATAAAAAATGTAAATTTTCATTTATCTAGTTGAATTACATTTCCCTCATGCTATGTTAGCACTAATTTTAAAAGGAATTGGTGCAATATGTATAGCTCTACTTTGTGGTAAGCTATTGTGTTCTGAAATTTGAAAGTATTACTTTCAGAGCAAAAGTATGCAACATAAAAATGTGTACTAAATACACACTGAGTAAATATTTCTGTAATAGTAAAAACACAGTATGTCAGTATATATTTGATATATACTCTTTTTTCTTTGCAATGATGCTTAACTGCAGAGTTAGTTAATGTCATCTCCTAATTAAACAAAATCAACTGTGAGAAAATTAAACAGATAGATTCACAATTAATCGTTGAGCAAACATTCCTCTGGTTTATTTCCTGCTTTAAGTCGTTGGGAAATTTTCCATTATTTTTACTTCCTTTGAGTTACAGGGAAGATTATCAAGATATTCATGAATAAGCTTATATTTATAGGATTTCTGCTTTAGCTACATCACTTGGGTCTTATATATACATATTTAAAATTTGAAATATTCTTCAGAAATATGCTATATTTTGAAGTGCATGTCTCATACATATTTTTTTCTGCTGAAATCCAATACTATCAAACACAGACATACTTTAGGTGTTGTACCATGAGAATCTGAAAATGGTCATAATGTGCTTACTGTAATTTTTTTAAGTTAAATGATTTGTGGCAGACCAGGTAGGATAGATAACTTGGAAGGTAAATTATGAGGTTATTAATGCTTTAAACTTTCTTAGATTGTGAGTTTTTTTTTTTTTACCTATCCTTTGTTTACATACAAGGATGACTCTGTCTCATGCTGTCATTTAACATTGATTGATTCACAGGTAGCACAAGCGTGACCTGACCTACCTTAAGTGAGTCAGTTTCTCTTTTTTTTTAAGATTTTTATTTATTTATTTGAGAGAGAGTGAGAGCAAGAAAGAGAGCAAGAGACCATGAGCGGGGGGAGGGTGGGGGGGGCAAAGGGAGAGGGAGAAGCAGGCTCCCACTGATCAGGGAGCCAGATACGCGACTCAGTCCCAGGACTCTGGGATCATGACCTGAACAGAGGGCAGGCACTTAACTGACCAAGCTACCCAGGCTCCCCATGAGTCAGTTATTCTTAACCTGTTCCATTATTGGAAAGATTTATTTATCAAACTTCATTATACACTCATGGAATAAATGTCTGCATGCATGCATACATATACACATCCTTTAAAAATTCCAGATGTACAAAGTGATTTAATATAACTGAGATAGATTATGTGTGTGGATATCCAAAAATGTATCCTGGAAATCTATATATTTAAATGAACATGTACTCAGTGATCCTTCATTGTTATCCAAATATAAATATTATCAGATATTCCAAGCAAATATGAGACTGGAGCTCTGACCTTATCTTATTTGCACATGATTGAGGCAGTTCCTTTCTCGAGGTATAGAACTCCTTCTCTTTTCTTTCTTCATGATTCTTCTTAGAAGGCAATGCTGAAAAAGGAAGTATATTAAAATAAGAGAAAATTAAAATGTGATTTGCAAAAGGCATCTGGATCACACACAAAAAGTTTTATTACCTTAATATAAAAGTCAATCAGCCTTTGAAAAAAATCAATGAAATGTTAAAAGCCCTCTCTTAAAGGATCTTATAACTAGATTTGTTTGTTTGTTTGTTGTTTGTTTGTTTTGGTGACTTATCTTAAAAATAGCTAAGAAAGGGAGCTTAACCTGCATTCCTTTTATGATGCTGTTTCACAGCCAATGTGAGCAGACATAATACTAGACATTCTTAAGCATCTCATGTACTATGGAACAATGGCATTTAAGAAGCATGTGTAATCCTCTGGATCTGATATAAGCTCTTAAACACGTAGATCCTTCACTCTGTATTTGGACATATCCATTTAATGTGGCCACCTCTCCTAACAGCGTGTAACTTGGTGTGCATTATGGCAAAATTTCCATGTGAATTCATCTCTATCAAATAAAGAGATGAAATTTGTTATGTTCCTATAAGATCAAGTTTCACTTAGTAAATAGTTTTAAAAATAGCTGAAACCCAAGTTACAGTAAAACTTTATATACTTTATTTCATTTTGGTCTTACGTAATCCACATGAAAGAGGGTGAATATTGTTATTTTCATGTTACACAGAGAAAACACAGTCTGAAAGTAATGAAAAAACCTACTCTAGGTCACATATCCAGTAAGTAGCAGAGGCTAAGCCGAAATCAAGGTTTTCAGGCTCCCAGTTCTCTGTTTTTGATTGTTTTATAACCCCACCGTGTAAATACAATGTATTAAAGGTACAGAAACATCTTTCATACTTTTATACTACGAGAGTCCATTTACGATTCTCTGCAGAACTACACGTGGACATTTCAGCAGTTCTGTAAATCATCAGGGTGAAAGCTTTTCACCTATAACTGCCATCAACTGAAAGTTAAACAAATTTGACTCTCTTAAAAATATAAGAAATTTAATTTGTAAGTTGGATAGACAATAATTCAGTTGAAATTAGCAATATATTAATTCATCTTTTTTCTTTCATATCAGAAGTTATTTATTCTCCTTGTCACTATTACAATGCAGGTTTTCTGTACTACCAACCTTTTTAATTATTTGAAAACTGTATTACAGTAAAATGTTAAAAACTTTCATCTCTCTCTTTTCATCTCTCTTGTTTAAAAATACAATGGAAACCATGGAAAAGGGAATTTACATGTCATTGGAGACCCTGTGTAGCATTTGTTGGTTAAACAGACATTCCAACAACAGACATTTTCAGATATCTCTAGATGTGTGGACTGATTTTTAATAATTAAAATAACAATTCTAAAATATAATGTATATACATATGTAAATTTTGAATGCAATTAGTTATTTTAAAGCTTTATTTATTTGAGAGAGAGAGAGAGAGCAGTGGGGAAAAAGCAAGGGAGAGGGAGAGAGAAACCTAAGCAGACTCTGTACTGCGTGCTGAGCCTGACATGGGCTCTATCTCAGGACTCAAAGATCACAACCTGAGCTGAAACCAAGAGTCAGACACTTAACCTATTGCACCACCCACGTGCCCTTGAATGCAATTAATTTTTAAACCATTAATCCGTACTTTGATAATAGAGTTGACTTTATTGAAATAAAAACCAGCCAGGACTGTCAACTCTAATAGTCCTTTAAAATAAAAGATATTTGAAGAAAGGGCTTTGTTTTCCAAACTCTAGCTTTTTAAATTTGTTAAACAAATATATGGTAAGCATTTATAAAATGGCAAATATTGCTCTTTGATAGTATGTGAAATAATAAGATGTAAATTATATATAAAATATTAATCTTTGTTGGTGTATTTGATTATTTTATTTTTTTTCAAGAAGGGATAATATGTCTTATAATTATATATAATTTAGCAGACAGAAATAAAATAAGATTAATTGGATGAGGACATCAGTAAGGAGGGAAAATTAGAGTAAGAAAAATTCTAAGGAAACCAGGATTAAGTTAGTATGTAAAATTCAAGTCAGAAAGAATTACTTTCCAGAAATGGCTTCACATGAGGCTTTAAGTTTCCTATTTATCTGCATATAGAAAATTTAACACAGTTATATGATCAGACTTTCCAGAAGTTAAACGTACACACACACACACACACACACACACACACACACACACACACACACAATAATTGTTCTTGCTCAGTAGAAAGACAAGCTGTTCCTTTAGATAGATAAGAAAATTTCTTCCATTAGGCTTTTTGAAGAGGGTATCCAGTAATGAAAAAAAATGACCACCAGCAATATCCTTATAGTTAAAAAAAAAACCCTTACAGTAAAAAAAATCTGTTAAATTTAAAGGGCATTTTCTTGTAATGTCCTTCCTTTAGGTCTTTGTAAAGTCATTTTGCAAAAGCATTTCTGTAAGATCTCGATTTTATGTGTTAGAGGATTAATGCTCTAGGCTGGTCTGCCTTAATCTAAGGAAGAATTTCCAATATCCAGAGGAAATGATGGGCCTGCTGTTTTTCCAGAAATCCTTCTTAAATGCTGTTTATCTTCACTGACCTTTCCCTATGTACTGGATGGAAGCATGCTCGTGGTTCTTTCCCCCTGAAAAGGAACTATAGTTCAGAGAGCCTTTATTGTGAGTCAATTGTAAATCATACATTTAAAAGATAATCCAGGATCTGGTAAGTACACATTTGTGAATCGAAGGTCACTACCTGTACTCCTAGGGAGGCTTCAAAAATTCCTCAATAGCAAACATTCCCTCAAAGGCTTTTTTTGTTTGTGTGTGTGTGTGTGTGTGTGTGTGTGTGTGTGTGTGTGTGTGTGTTGGCTGTCCAATGATCCTTTATTGAAATATTTTTCTTTGTAGTTCTTAACCAGCTGGGCATTCCACTGCACCACTATTCATGTCATCTGTGATGTCACGAGGGTGGCTGCCATCAACATGGCAGCCCCCAGATTGGGCACTCTCCAGGATCTCTTCAGTGGTTCCAGAGAGTTCTCTGGCTAAAAATGGTGCCGCATCTGTGGGGCAATGTTGACAGTCACTTTGGATAAGTGCTATTTCCACAGTGCTTAATGTTTTTCTGCTTCTTTCTGTCTCTTGGCGGTTCCTTGAGGGCTTTGATAATCAGGGCAGAAGCAGAAGGTACCACTTCATTCTGCGCCTGTCTGTTCTGTGTGGTTAGGGTCTCTATAACCCTCAAACCCCTCACACCCTCAAACTGGCAATCACCAATTGACTTGGCGATGTCATCACCAATCACTTTTTTGGAGACAGACCCAGGGGGCCGAGCTTTGGAGCCTGAGCAGACAAGGCACTGACTTCTCCACTAATACACCTCAGGTATAGGACTTTGATCCTCTTGGGCCAAACTTAAGTGGCATGGGAGGTGGCTGGTGTCAGATGAACCTGGATTTGGAAGGACTGAAGACGGTTCCACATTCACCTCCTCCCAGTGGAAAGCCAAAATCCCCTTAAAGGCTTTTAGAACGTGAAGGAATAGGGAGTAAACCCCAAAATTCTGAGGCAGAAAGACACAATATTTTATATTTTTCCTATGGGGAAATGGACACACACACACACACACACACACACACACATATATATATACACACACCTATATGTATATGTGTATATATATGATACGCATATAATTTTAGACAACATGTTAAGAGAGAATTACAGCTAAATAAGTAAAATAATAATAGAATATGACTAAATAATAAATAATAGAAATAGAGTTAAAATAAGTAATAAATAAAAGACTGAGAGTATTGCTGACCTGGGGTAGGGGAAATTTCATTATTGGGCACAAGTGAGAATAGTGACTTTGTAATAAGCTGGAGACAGAAAGTGCTGTATCTTTATCTATGAATGGAAAAAACAGAAAGTGGGAGTGATAATGCATGAGTAGTTTGCACATTTTATTACTAAAACTATCAAGGAGAATTAAAGGGGCAAGAGATTAGCTAAGATATAATTGGTTCTGGGAACAGAAACAGTAGAGTTCCATGAAGCAAAGAGCACTCATGATTTGGGTGAAGTAGGCACTCACCCAGAATAAAAGCCTTGCTAAGTCAACCCTGGTTAAATCCCAAACTCATGAAATACATGTAGTTAAAAGGTTAATGGCCGTCAATATTTAGTCCAACCTTCTTATGATCAGAGGAAAAGGGAGAAAAAGATCTTGATGTTTATGTGAAAACTGGCATGGAAAAGGGTGAAGAGGAAGAGATAATTTTACAAACAATTGATTTTATTAGCTTAAGATGTACTCACATATATGCATCGTTGCAATTTCAGGAAGTGTTAGGCCAATACTGACCCACCCTCTAAGATGATGGTGAAGTAATAGTTTAAAAAATGTAAAAAAAAAAAAAAAAAGGAATATTCAAGATAAAAAAGAACTTACCACTAATACATTTAATGTTCTTAGCCAAAGAGCCTACTTAATTATTTTTAATTGATAAGGAAAAGATGGGGTTAACCTTCATTTCTGGCAGTAGAGGAAACAAGAAAACCTCCCTCCATGAACACCTCGCATTAAAAATAAAATATTTTTATTACTTATTTTTTTTTTACCGCACATCGTTAAGTTGATGTTGCTGTCAGGTAAATGCTTGGAAAGAGAATCAACAAATAATGTTGCTCTGGAGAATGATGCTTGTCCAGAATAGCACTTTCCATTTGTGTCTGTTCTAGTCACCAAGATGTGATCGCATGAGCAGGAGATCTGGGGGGGAAGCCACTCAAGGGATCAAGCACAAGGTGCCAGAGAAGAGAGGGAGAGCCTCTGGATTGTGAGGCAGTTCTGACAGCTGTGAAGGAAGACGCGTGTGTGGGGAGACCCGAATAGGACAGCACAGCTCTGAAAACGGTATCCTTGTTTAGACAGATGGGGAGTGCTTTAGCCAGAGTCCTGGGAGCCCATATTCTGCCAGAGGGGGCTGGCACTCATAGTTGTAGTTGTTTTTTTGTGTGTTTGGTGTTTTGTTTTGTTTTGTTTGTGTTTGTGTTTTGGCACGAGTCGTTCTGTCTTGCTTAGTTTGTATCTGGGAGCAGCCTGGGGGAAGTATGGCCTACGGGGTGTGGCATCAAGAGAAAAAGTGTGGGGTCGATCAGTCAGCTCAGCTCCCTGCATCAGAGTCTGTCGAAGGAGACCTGACTGGTGCACTTTCATGGCCGTCATGCCCATTTAGCCTAGAATCTGATTTAATGGGCTACCCACAGGCATGGATAGGAGACAAGGACATTGGCTCCAGTCTCCCAGCAAGGTCAGAGTTCAGATCAGTACCCCAGAATAAGAGTCAGACTTTCAAAAGTTAAGCAAGTTCCACCCCATAAAAGGAGATGGCAGATAAGCAAGCTTGTCTTAGAACTTGTCCTGTGCGGAGAAGGGAAGAGAAGTCTCCCCCAGAATGCTTATCCATGGACTCTCTCCTTCACTCTGAGTAGTGGTCCTAGAAAAATTTCAAGTTAAAGCATAGTTGAAAAAATGGTCTCAGGTTGGAAGTGATCCCAGACACCTGGGAGATGAAACCCTAAATCACGTGTTGAGGAACGTTCCTTAAACTCAGGTCTTGAAAATTCTCTGATAAAGTTCTAAGGATAACAGTTCCTTAGATAACATCAAAAAGCACAAACAAGTCACCAAGAGTAAGTTTATAGGAAAAACAGTGTGTGATCAAACTTGCAGTGGTTGTGAAACTTGAGAGTTTTAATATTGAAAGCCCATTTTAAAGAACTTATGTGTTGGGGCGCCTGGGTGGCTCCGGTGGTTGAGCATCTGCCTTCGGCTCAGGTCGTGATCTCAGAGTCCTGGGATCAAGTCCCACATTGGGCTTCCTGCTTGGCGGGAATCCTGCTTCTCTCTCTTCCTCTGCCACTCCCCCTGCTTGTGCTCTCTCTCAGATAAATAAATAAACTCTTTTTTTTTTTTAAAGTTTATATATGACATGATGGACGGAGTTCTAAGGGCTTTAATAGCAAACTCCTTCCATTATCACTTTTACCCCATAGTGCACAATATATGTCGCATGAGCATAAAGTGCCAGGGAACTGTGGGGACACGGCAACATTGGGGACACAGCAGTGAAGAAAACAGAAAATCTCCTGCCTTCATGGCGCTTGCCTGTGAGAGAATACAGATTCCATCTTGGCCCCTATTTTATCATTCTAGCTCTTCCTGCCCCTCTTTCTCTCCCCCTCTCTCTCACCACGCACATACTCAAGTACACATAGACACATAAACCTTTCCTCGGCGATTGAACATAAATAAAAACATTAACAATGAGAAAAATCCAGAAGAGCCACAGCATGACATCCCAATATATCCAACAGGTGTTGGAAACAAGCCCACACTTACTCTACAGCCTGGCTACTATGTGAGCTGGTGTAAATGAAAGAAAACGAGGAAGAATTTCTAATTTACCAGTTATCTTCTCCCAGCTGCCTGGCTAGTCCTCAGTATTTTCGATGTATAGCTCTATAAAGACATTCTTTAAAGATTCTCAACCTACAAATAACAGTAGAATTAAGAAGAAACAAAGTATTTATGATTCAGACAAGATCATTTTCTCAGCTCTAGATTTTGCATACCAGTTGGGGCAAACACTAAAATGTCTCATTTTTCCAAAATAGGGATGGCAGAGGAAATGATTACTACTTTGTGGTCAGTGTGTATCATCTTCATTTTATATTAATGCATGAGAAGACTGAATCCAGGCTTTGTCTTTTATTACCATTATTGGTTTCCTTATTTATCTCTATATACTTCATCTCATTAGATTTTTCCTAATCAATCTAAGAATAGAGATTTTTCTAAAATACTAAATTCCATAAATTTGAATGCAACAAGTTGTTGAGGCTATTTCTCTTCTCAAAATGAGTTTATGATTCACAGACCAATTTTTTCCAGTATTAAATAATGCAAGAGAATACAACAGATAATGATACTAATATCAGTAATAATAACAGAGACCCTTCACTGAGGGATTAAGGCAAACTCGTTACAGTGCAAACCCTTTGTATGCATTATCTATTTTAATAACCCCAGGTGCTAGTTAATGTTAGTGATCACATTATACAGATGAGGATATTGAGGAATAGAAAAGCTAAGAAAACTAATGAGGTAATAAAAGATAGAGCCTCAAACCAGTACCTGACTCAAAGCCCAAGCTCTCATTCCTTAGTTTGTAAATATTACATCCAAAGGTCAACTAACTAAAGCCTTGAGACATAGCGATTCAGTACCTCGGTGTTGTCACGTTTAAATTATGAGTAGTATTTATGTTCAACAGACTGGAACTTAAAAGCAGAAGCTGAGATGAGAGGGTCATTTAAGTGTATTAATAAGGATCGAAGTAAAGTGAATGACATCCTGAGAAAGCATTTCTATTAAGAAGAAAAGGTGGGCAAAAATACAGATGTAAGTTATCCGTAGGTGGGAAAGGAGGCTAAGCCGGCAGAGGGAACCGATGACAGCATCAGACAGGTAGAAGGAAACTCAGGTCAGTGTAGTGTCTCAGAAGCCAAAGAAAGACTATTTCAAGGAGAAAATGATAAACAGCATTAAAGAGGGCTGCAAAGGTGTCCATTGGATTAAACCAGCCTGAGCACATGGATAACCTTACAAATGTGCTCAGATGGAGGGAAGGGACTGGAGGTTCTTAGTGAGCTGAATAGATTTAAAATAACCATGACAGAGAGTGGAACAAGTTGAATAGATGCACAGTTTTAGGTTACTTAGGCAGAAACTTGGAATAGGGATCACAGATTTAGTCATTACTTCAAAAAGTGTTAAATAATCACAGTGTGCAAGGCACTGTTCTGAGTTTGGGACATATTTGTGTACAAAAACAGACAAAATCTTCTGTTCTCTTGGAAATTAAGGTCTAGCAGGGTGACAAACAAGGAACACCTTGTTAGCATGTAAAAATTGTTATACGGTATCTTGGAAAGGAACCAAGGTTATTTCAGAAAACCAAGTAGGCCACAGTTGGATCAGGAATTCAAAGTGAGAGTGTGGTATACATGACCATAGGATTGGCAAACACACTTGAAATTTTTGTGACATTTGAGTGATGATATTGACTGGAGGAAGTGAGAATCAGCCATGTGGATATCTGGGAACTGCACTCTAGGCAAGGGAATAGCCGCTGCAAGTTCCATGAGGTGCAGGGTAGTGTGCTTGGAATCCTGGGAACAAGGGGAGAGTCATAGGAGCTACGGGTAACAGAGAAGTAGGAATGGGCTGTGAGTGTCAGAGGGAATTGAAGGTCAATGCAAGGATTGAGCTTTTCCTAAGTGAAATAGGAGGCGTTTATCCTGCCAACACTATGCGCAGTCCCGCACTTTCTCCAGTAGTGTTCTGTTTGTGGATTGTACCCACCGAGAGTTGGCTTCACAATTGGTTTTGACAGTTACCACAAAACAGTGACAGAAGGATTAACTTTTGACAGATGTCTTATGAAAATGCAGGACCATATGTTCTCAGTTTGATATTAAACATAGGGAAGAAAAGAATAGGTGGAAGAAAGGAGGGGAAAATGGACTGGCTGGCAATGTGAGGAGGATGTTTGTAGTCCTCATTCACTGATAGAAAGATAAATATGTTGCATCAGGATCTGGAATTTGAGGGTTTTTTTCAGCATTGGACCACCGTGCTTAGTGAATCACTGTGATTTCTAGAGCTAAATTACTACTTTGAGGTTCTGGGAAAAAGAAGAGAAAAAAAGAGATCATTCTGAACCAAAAGTGCTTTAATAGAGCCTATGGCTTTAAGTATTATATTTCAAAAAGAAACTAAATATACTTCTGGAATTTGGGTTAGAGTAAGAGTAAATCTTTTTGTTTGTTTGTTTCCTGGCCTACTGGCCATTCATTCATTCAATTATTTACTCGGAAACAAAGAAAATATTTATTTATGTACTATGTACACAGAATTAAGATAAATGTTGGGAAATATTTTCTTTAAGAAGCTTTAGGAAGTTCACAGTCCAATGATGGGAACGTCTTATGTTTGAACAGTGAAGGTATAATATGTTGTATAGTCAATTGACAAACACAGCAAAGACATGAGAGTACAAAGGAAGGATTGGGTAGAGCTTCTAACAGCACACAATGTTGGATGAAGAAGATTTACCAGGTAATGTAAGATTGCTTTTAATAGTTTGATTAGGAAAACCATCTTTCAGGACCATACACCCAAGGCAAATCAATATGGCAGCCAACTTATTGTTCTTAATTTTGTTCTGAGTAAATATTAACCAAAAGAGAGAAACAATAGCTATGGCAATGTTTTACTTATACTGAAATATGTAGACAAGTATGTAGCACTCAATGCAAGTGTTGTACTTGTTAAAACTCAAACTGATCTACAGAATTCTGTAGGGGTAAACTCTTTTATTAGAAATAAACTAAAATGTACTCTCATGTACCTTGTGCAGCTAAGGAAAATTTGTGTTTCTTTGAATGGGTAGAGAGGAACTAAAGTTGCTATAACCTAGATCTTTTGCTCTGACTTTGAGTTGGTTGGACAATACTTTTCTAGAAAATCAAGTCCTGATTCTATGATTTACTATCCAAATTATTTCTTCATTTATTATCTCCACGTTTATTTTCCGTGTTGTAGTAAAGTAGTTTTCCTTATTTAAGTATATGTCTATTACCCACTTTGTGAGCCCTGTCAATGCAACACTGAGATTATTCAATGAAATGATTCTTTCCTGTAGGGTTTGGAAGGATGACCCACTATGAATGCAATTGAAGCCATTTCAAAATTTGATTCCCAATAATAATGTTTATTTTGACATTTTCTCTTCAGTTTTCTTTATGTGATAGACCCACGACAGAATCAAATTGTTAGCTTCTGGCCTGTTGGATCTATAAATGGAGTATTTACTTTGCATGTTAATGATTGGCTTTTAAGATTGTTTCAGTTACTTTGGGGTGCTTGGGTGGCTCAGTTGGTTGGGCATCCGACCCTTGATTTTGGCTTGAGTCATGATCCCAGGACTGTGAGATTGAACCCTGCATCAGGCTCTGTACTGGGCATCGAGCCTGCTTAGGATTCTCTCCCTCTGCTGCTCCCCACTCCACCCCTCCTCCCTGCCCTGTTCTCTCTTAAAAACAATTGTTTCAGTTACTGTGACAATGGGACAGCACTGCAAAAAAGAAAAAAAAATCACATTTTAATTAACAACAAAATCTGACTGCGTTTACTAATTCCAATTAAATACACCTCTGATTCTTGCCCCAACTCAAATATTATTCACATGAATTCTTGGAGAAAATGTGAAGATTACACTTCTTTTTATACATATTTAATATGCATGCATCAGCCTGAAAATGTTATATATTATATAAGGCAAAGTTATTCATAAATTGACAAAAACAAATTCCATTTTCTGACTGGCAGTAAGGCCTTTTAACACTCATGTATAGTAACCACACAGGTATCACTAAAATGAAAAATATTCACTTTTTAGGCATATATCCACTAAATCAAAAGCTCATTTTTGTTTAAATATTTTTCTTCAACTACATTACTTTTGAAAGTACGGTTTTAAAATGTTCAAAACAAGGCCAATTAGGCCAATATCCATAAGTTATAAATACATTCCAAACTTTTTCTTAGAGCAGTCAATAAGCAAGTGCTTCTATTTGTATCTATTTTGAGACCATATTCAGAGAATTGTACTTTAGTCAGGAAATCTGAGCTTATATAAATGTTCATTATATTGATTATTTTCAGTATTACTGGGCACACTGAATTTTGTCTCTGCAGGCTCCTGAAATATTTTATTTCATGATGTGTCTCCTGGCTAATGAAAACATGTGAAAGGTTATGGCCAAATTTTATATAATATGATGTATTAAAAGAATCTTCATGTTTGCGCCTAAAATAGTACTTTTGCTCAAACATACTACTTACAGATACTCAAATATACAACTTAAAAATAGACAATTGGTATTTGGTTTGATTGGATTTTAACTCTATAGCAGAATTGATATGGATAATAAAGCCAATGAAGAGCTAATTATCTTATATTTAAAGTATATGTTAAAAATATACATCTTATATTTTGTTAGAAAATATAGTTAAATAATGAAAATTATATTATTAAAACACAAGCTTTGAGTCTTATCTGATTTGCAACAAAGAGAGCAGCCCTGTGTTTTAAATGCAGAGAATTCCTCTTAAATTTTCTTGTCTTTTAAAATTCTTTACAAGCTGGTGGTTTCATTATTTATTAGAGAGTTCATGATAATGTTTTCTTTACATAAGGTATTTATTTAGGAAAAAATACAACAAAGAATAGCTCAACCAAAAATGTTTATTTTTCATGCTCTATCAACTGAATATAGAGTAAATTAAATCGGTTTAAGAATATGTTTTACATAGTTGTGATTCTTAGTATAAATTGTAAATAGTTTTTACAAACATAAATACTGTTGTGGGAAGAAAAATATCTACTAAGTCAGAATGCATGGAATAGAAATACAATTATAATCTTTTAAATAAGTAGAGATTTATTTTTCTTATGTAAAAAGCAGCCCAGAATTGAACATCTTGGGTCTGGTATAGCAACTCCAAGGTCGTATCAAAAATGGCCTTTTGATTTCCCAGTTCTTCATATTAAGCTTTCTGCTTTCTTCTCCAGGCTCATAAAGTAGCTTTTGTGTACCTAGTCTTTGTGTCAGTGAGACATGGAAACGATAAAGGAAAAAAGTAGGAAAGATGAAAGAAAAACACCAAAACTACATACCGATGAGTCTGTCCATTTAAAAAAGGTTTCCTAAAACCCCCAAACATGTCCTTCAAATTAATCTAGCCTGGGTGGAATCCCATATCTACCTCAGCTCCAAATTATTACGGAGAGGTGAGCATTTTAGAGACATACTGCTAGCCAAGACACAGCCCATTGATAATAAATTCTATTAATATGGAAGGATTCTATTAATAAGGAGAAAGGAGATGGATATTGGGTAGACCACTAGCAGTGACTGCCGTACTCATTAACAACTTTGCAATCAGATCCCATAAGGCTAGGATATCATTAAAGAGATTGCTAAGAGGATCAGTTCATGTAGCCTCAGGGGCATCAAAGATAGCATATTTCTCTGCCTTTTATGATTTAGTCATTTACTGAAAGGCTTACTGGAGTTATCATGGACTGAATGCTGCAACAATTAAAGGTGGAAAGTGGAAAGTAGGGAGTCATTTGCATCTGCGTATGTACTCCCTATCTTCTAGCTACACAGGATTGGGCAAGTTACTGAACATCTCTTGACATTTCTTTTCTAACTTATAATATGGGAGAAATTTTAGAGTGAACATATTGTTTTGCATGCAGTAGATACAAAATTATTAGATGACTTCCCATTTTTCTCAAAATTCATGTAATCAATAATGATTTTCAGTGACTACGTAAGATATTCAGGAGAAAGAAAACTGAGTGTCGATGAAATTTTGATTACTTTTTTTCTAGTACTGTAAATAAGCAATTCTGCATAAACAATCTGTTGATTTTAAGAACTATGACAGGTTTTGTTGTAAGCCGAGTAGATATTCAGTAGAGTGTAAATGTACTTTTATAGTTGAAGAATATAGTAAAACGAATTGCACATTGACTGTATTTCTAGGTATGGCAGGAAAAACATATTTGCTTTATTCTGGCCATCACTTAAAGATTAAATGCGATTATCTTTGCTGCTTCTATGTAGCAGGGATGTGAGAGTCCTCCTGGTTGCTGCAATATTTCCAGCCAGTCAAACAGGCACATTGTGACTGAAGATTGAATAATTATGTCACCTTACCCTTAGAAACGATCATGGTGATGAACTGATTCTGAGTTGCTACAGGAAGAATCAAGAATCAGCCCCTTGCTTTTTGGTCTAAGTTAACGGAGTCAAGTGCCCACTCGTGTCTAGTCTTCCTGCACTCTTTGAGACTTACACATACCCTTTCATTTATTTTATCTGCAGAAATCATTTGATATCAGGCAGATCCATTCTCAATATTCCATGTGGCATTTATAGGAGACACAGAGATGTTGGCTCAGGCTATCAAATAGGGGCATAAAAGAATAAGAACATTAAGCATAAGAAGAAACAGAAGGCAAGAGTTTAACCATGACCAAGCCTTGGTTATAATAGCAAAAGAGCAGATTGGCTCAGATAACAATGGAGACATGAATCTAGACACAAGTGGTTAGAAGGAAAATAATAGCTAATTCTTAATAGTGCTTAATTTTTACACTGCACTCAACTCTTTTGCTTTTGCTAGTTAATTACCAGAGCTGTCACTGCTATTCTCATTTTACACCAAGGAAGTTAACTAAGTTCTATAAGGTCATAACACCAAACTCAGGCAGTGTAACTCCAAAGTCTGTGCTTTTAAATGATATTCTATATTATATCTACATAAAAACAACAAATAAATTAAAATTTAAAAGAAAGCCTTAAACTATTGCAGAGTCTACTGCTTTGAAAAACAAAAACCTTGATAGACAGACCTACCTATGTTTATGATTGGAAAATCCCACAGCAATGGGGCACCTGAAGGCTAGACCAGCAGTTCCAAAGAGATGCCTTTAACTGATATTGTTCACTAATAGTAAGATTTATCACAGACATTATGCAAGTCATTTAATAGCTACAGTGCTCTTGGAGACACGTTCTGGGAATATATGTTTCAGGCTGCTGCGGTTCTTTTCAGATCAAATCATATTTCCTGTGAAAATAGTGTAGTGTTAACTGATGGATCATCAAACCTGAAGGGATAGTTCAATGGGTTTGTATTCTGAACCGAAAAAAAAAAGTCAATTTTTATTTGCTCTTAGATTCATGTTTTGAATCAAATAATATTAGATGCGATGGGAAGATGGGAATGTTAGAGAAAACTGCCTCAAGTTTGCCTGTTAAATCTCCATGCTTCATTTTTAAGACCAGGATAAAAGTATGTGACAAAAAAAATCATCTAGAGATTATTGAACAATGATTTTCACACGGTGGACCAGTAGGGCTACATTAATTGATACCTGAAAAAGACCTGGTAAGTCTCAACTAAGAAAGCAAAATAAATAAAAATTAGTTTGTTAAAAAAGAAAGAAATCCAAGAGCTACTATTGTTTTAGTAAAGGAATCCCTGTAAGGGTCCAGTTGAAAATCATAAATGGAAGAAGCACTGCAAATGTAAGCACTGTGAATGGAACTAGAAGGCTGTTAAGACCCCTTTTGAGATTAAGTATTTAATTTACTATATGTGATGCGTTGTTGTTTTTTTAAGACTTTATTTGACAAAGAGAGACAGAGCGAGAGGGAACACAAGCAGGGGGAGTGGGAGAGGGAGAAGCAGGCTTCCGCTGAGCGAGGAGCCCAATGCAGGGCTCGATCCCAGGACTCCAGGATCATGACCCGAGCCGAAGGCAGATGCTTAATGACCGAGCCACCTGGGTGCCCCTACTATATGTGATGTTTTAAAGCAATGTTTTATTTTTTTTTTAAGATTTTATTTATTTGACAGAGAGATAGAGAGAGCACAAGCAAGCAGAGCAGTAGGCAGAGGGAGAGGGAGAAGCAGGCTCTCCGGTGAGCAGGGAGCCCGATGCAGGGCTGGATCCCACGACCCTGGGATCATGACACCAGCCAAAGGCAGCCCCTCAACCGACTGAGCCACCCAGGCGCCCCTTAAAACAATGTTTTAGATGTGTATAACATACAGTGACTATAAGATTTTTCTTTCTTTATATATGTCCTACTTTGAAGGAAGAAATCTTTTGACTTACCCTGAGAATATTGTTCTGGGTAATGTACTAAAGGGTGAATTAACTTCTCAGGAGACTAGCTGTGGCTCACCAGAGATGTTCACTCCAATAACACAAAAGAATAGATTGTCTCTATATGTTTAAACTTTTTTAAGATTTATTTATTTATTTGAGAGGGAGAGAGAGAGTGCCCAAGCCAAGGTAGGGCCAGAGGGAGAGGGAGAGAATTCTCAAGCAAACTCCCTGCAGAACCCCACATGGGGCTCAATCCCAGGACCCCAAGATCATGACCTGAGCTGAAATCAATTTGGGTGCTTAACTGACTGAGCCACCCAGGTGCCCCCATTTTTTTTTTAATGTAAAAACCTCTTTACTATTATTCTTCTTGAAATGCTGGCCCTGGCAATATTTTGTAAAGAAGTAATATCAACGAGATTTTACTCAGACAATTCCAAATAAGTAGGCTGGTGTTCCCTATATTTTGGAGAAGAAAAATGTTTTTATATTTTAATATGACTTGATGTTACATAATGACATAAAGTTATTAGGTCTTTTTTTAAAAATATTTTATATATTTTTTGACCCAGAGAGAGAGAGAGAGAGAGAGAGAGCACAAGCAGAAGGGGAGTGGCAGGCAGAGGGAGAGGGAGAAACAGGCTCCCTGCTGAACAAGGAGCCCGATGTGGGGCTCATCCCAGGACCCCAGGATCATGACCTGAGCCAAAGGCAGACACTTAAGCAACTGAGCCACCCAGGCACCCCAAATTATTAGATCTTATTTCAAACAGGAAATTATTTGAGTCTTCCTTACCTCATAAAATCGACTTGGAATATAATATGAAAGAGAAAATTAATGTGGATGCTATAGTAAAAACCATACATGATTTATGGAGGGGGACTAGAATTGCGTTGCCATAGTGGTGCATGTGTGTGTAATTTGAAAGCTAAATATTTCAGATTTAATAAAGAGGGAACATTCTAGGGCACCTGGGTGGCTCAGTCGGTTAAGCGGCTGCCTTGGGCTCAGATCATGATCCCAGGGTCCTGAGATCGAGTCCCGCATTGAGTTCCCTGCTGGGCAGAGAGCCTGCTTCTCCCTTTCCCTCTGCCTGTCGCTCCGCCTACTTGTACTCTCTCTCTGTCAAATAAATAAATAAAATCTTTAAAAAAAAAAAAAGGAACATTCTAGTTTTGTCACTTTTCCCCTTATCGACTGTTGTTGCTGCTACATGACTAAATTTTATCATTTTTTTTCCCTTGCGTGTGCAGGTAGTGCTTATTCTAATTAAATACCCAGGGTTAGGGAAGAGAAAAATTAATAGTTAAACAAGACAGTGATGAGAAAGAATGAAAAACCATTTGCACCCCAATTTCAAAGTTCTTTTCCCCTTCACACTTGTTTTGTATTATAACCTCAATCTACCTGACCACGAGAGTTCAAAACAAGAACCGTCTTTTTTAAAACTTACTTTTTATATGGGCACTTGGGTGGCTCAGTTGGTTAAGTGACTGCCTTCGGCCCAGGTCATGATCCTGGAGTCCCAGGATCAAGTCCTGCATCCAGCTTCCTGCTCAGCAGGGAGTCTGCTTCTCCCTCTGACCCTCCCCGCTTTCTCTCTCTCTCTCAAATAAATAAATGAATAAAATCTTTAAAAAAAAAAAAACCTTACTTTTCATAGAATGTTTTCCTTCTAAGGATACACATCCATAGTCTTCAAATCACTTGTACCATGTAATAACTTTGAAAATGTTTATTCCCAAGTTGAAAACATTATCATGATGTGTGAAATCATTGTAGATTTTGTAAGTATTCATATATAATCAGGTACATTATTTATTTAAAATCTATTAGCTCAGGAATTTATATATTTATTTGGTTTACCTATTTGCAGTATAAAGAAAAATGACTAGGGGTGGGTGCCCAGGTAGCTCAGTTGGTTAAGTCTGCCTTGGGCTCAGGTCCTGATCTCAGGGTCCTGGGATTGAGCCCCACGTTGGGCTCTCTGCTCAGCAGGGAGTCTGCTCCTCCATCTCCCTCTCTGTCCCTCCCCCTTCTCGTTCGTTCTCTCTCTCTCTCAAATAAATGAATAAAATCTTTAAATGAGAAGTGACTATTAAAAGTATATGTGTTATTTGACATTTTGAGGGCGCCTGGGTGGCTCAGTGGGTTAAAGCCTCTGCCTTGGGCTCAGGTCATGATCTCAGCATCCTGGGATCGAGGCCCGCATCGGGCTCTCTGCTCAGCGGGGAGCCTGCTTCCTCCTCTCCTTGTCTCTCTGCCTGCCTCTCTGCCTACTTGTAATCTCTCTCTCTGTGTCAAATAAATAAATAAAATCTTTAAAAAAAAAGTATATGTGTTATTTGACATTTTGATATCTATTGAGAAAGTCTTGTGTCCCTATAAAAAAGAATATTGTACTCAATGAACTAACTATATACAAGTATTTATTGTCTGTAAAAGTAGGAAGCTGAGACTCTTCTTTTTATATTCAAGTGACATAATTCCACTTATATCATGGCATTTCTAGCAATTTATCACATAGTTTCCCATGGAGAAATATCACTTTTATTCTTATCTATCATTGTTGACTTCAAAACTGTATAATGTATAGTAGACTATTTATGGGCAAGATAAATTATATTGCAGCTTTAATTTTTCAGGTTTATAACTCTCACTTGTGACATAGAAAATGAAAAGATTTAAATCCATTTCAAGCATGTAACTATAATTTCATAAAATTTTATGTTCCACGATATATAATGTGTGATACAAGATGTGTAGTACAGAAAATATTCACCAGTACTGCCTCTTCATGACTGTAGGTTTGGGGCCTTTTAAGTAGGATTAAATGTTCAGGGGAAAGGTTCCCTTTTCTTCATTGAAAAATTTACAAAATAGTTTACAGTGTAATTTAAAATAAAATAAAAAAGGAAGTGTATTATTTAGACTAAGTCAGGACACCTGAATTTTGTTTCCAGCCTCTCAACTTTTCAGCAACAGTATACTAGACTAGTCTTTTGATATTCCAAGCTCCAGGTTCCCCATTCTCAATGCTAAGGAGGAAAGGATTATGTCAAAGAAGATAATCCTTATAAAAATAATTAATACATTTGTATAAATTATTCAAATAGAAAATACCAGTATAATTATTAATAATCAAATGATCCCATTTCGTTTTATTTATATTCTCAACACACATACCCAACTCTGATAATAAAACTTATGTTGACTACTTTTCACTCCGTGTTATTTTCCCTGTGTCGCTAATGGAGCTTGAAATTGATGGAGTCCTTTCTAATCCTGGCATCAATCTATATTCTTCATCCCTGTTGCTTTTTAGTGCTACTGACTTTTCCCTCACGTAAATGCCGTACCACATTTACATATGAAATCTTAATGAAATACAGCTGATGGGATTTATCTTATCTGAAACCATCAGAAAACTAAGTTGTTTTTTTTTACTTTTAAATGTTTTAAAGTTTATGGACACAAAACATTTTGATTTATTAAACATTATAATGCAGCTTTCATGAGCTAAGTTGCCTGAAAATAGGAGCAAATATTTTCACTGCACATAATGGAAAGAACTCTGGGCAGAGAGTTGGATAACCCGGTTTCTATTCTGATTTCTGTAATTAACTAGCTCTATGATATTGAGGAAATCACTTAGCCTTTCTGATTCTCAATTTCCTCATTTGTGGAATGAAACAATTAAAACAATGTTCTCTAAGGTACTTTCCAGTTTCAAAGGCCTGATTTTACACCATGACAGAAGCCATGCATGAAGACCATTTTTTCTTTTCCTTTTAAATCTCCTTACCAATGCAAAATACGCTAACGATGTTTTTGGAAAATCTGATCCCAAGTAAAATTTGGCTTAATTCTTGCTTATAAGCAACATAATGGACAGAGAGCCAGAGTGATCAGTTTCTTCAGTTAAGGATTTATGCAGTGGTCTGGAGTGGCCAGTTCAAGAGTCGTGGTAGAAATTGTCCTAGGACACAAAAGATACAGCTTATACCTTAGATAGGTAACTTTTTTTCTTTTTTGTGTGTGAACTGATATATATCTGAGCTGACTGTTCAAATGCCTTATTATTCTCCTTCCTATGAACAGAGCCAATAAATTTCAAGCATCATTAGCAGCAAGAGTGTACTCAAAACCAACAAATGATACGCCAACTTCTCAGAGAAGGCTTCAAGATATAAAATGAGTGGAAACCTTGTTATTTCTGCAAGCATAGAGGGATCATAGAAGCAAAAGTACTCAACATTTTATAAGGCAATAAATGCAGCCTGTTTTAAACTAAAATACAACATTATTTGTGTTTTTTTATGAGAGGAATCAAAACTTGGAATTAAAGGAAAATTATGCTCAGCCCAAAGTGTTTCTCCCCAAAAAAGGTAGGGGATTGGGCTTAGGCAGCAGTTAAATTGTGGTATCATAAGATTCAAGCAGAGAATTTCAAAAGCTTTGTGTGGATTGCTGCTTCTCTAATGTAGACCTGTGATTCTGATTTGGGGAAGAGGACTGGGAAGGTACTGAGAACCATCCCCCTGATTCCTTCCTTCTCTATTCTGCATAATGAGAAACTGCTAAGCGCTCATTGTAAGAAATTCTAGATTGAAGATAAATCCTTAGAATGCCCGGCTTGGAGAATACTGGTTTGGAACATAATACAATGAATGAGTCTGTGCATTTTATTAAAGTTTAATTAACTGTCATTATTGAATGTCAGGAGCAGAGACCTTTGCCACAATGTAAGTGTCTGTACAGAACGAGACAACACAACTCATTTGACTTCCCACAACTGTTTAGTTGATGAAAGCTCTGCCCTGGATCCTGAGCTCAGCACAAGGAGATCAATTGCTCAGGTTTCCCTTACTCCCAAATTCAGATTGGCAGATATTTCACTTTGACCTAATACAAGAGACAGAAGTGTTTCAAACTGCATAAAAGATGAAGAGGTAGCAATAGTAAAATCTGCTGCACTTTGTTTTTTTGTTTTTTTTAATGACTTTAGATGTAGAAGAACAGATTCCCAACCTATATTGATCTTTGAGGACTTACTGATGAATTTGTCCCCAAATCGGTGGCACTTAAATACAATTAGTATTCAATAAATGCTAATGACATGGAAAAAGAAAGTGGGCAGTTGTGCTTCGGATTTTCTTTCGTTTGTTTGTTTCTGTTTTTGACTTACGAAAGCAAATTCAGAGTAAGAGATTTATGAGTTCATTCTATGAGGAAAGAGTCCAGATGATTTCAGGAATTGATGTGATGTCGGAAAGACTCCCTTATTTCTCTTGTCTCCTTTTGTATGTAGACTTAATTTTCTTCTATCTTCAAGGCACTTCCTTTATGTTGTCTAGGGTACAGGATGGGGTGGAAACTATCTTAGTTGTCAGCTACTTCTTTTACTACAAAGACAGATGCTAACATTGGCCAGACCTGCAATCTCTGCCCATAGTCAAAGGGACAAAGTGCCATGATTAACAATATTACTAGATTCACAGGGTGAATTTGTACAGGATCACTTATACAAAAGAAGGAGCAGATGTATTTACTAAAAATGGTAGAGTAGGGATATAGGCAAGTAAAAATTAAATAAGCAAATGAATTAAATAATGTGTCAGAAAATGTAGGCACTGTGACATAATGATTTATAGGAAACATATATTTGGACATTGAGATGATTAAATATATATTTCTCAGGTATATTTGGTCCTCATCCACAGTTCCTAAAAATGCTGAAAAGCCATTGAGATGACCTAAGTGTCTTGTTATTAATAAAGGTGACCTCTGAATCCCACCAAAGGGCAAGGGCTATGCAAGGAGGACTATTTGATTAGAGGGTTGGAACTCTCAGGGCACTTGGATGGCTCAGTCATTAAGCTTCTGCCTTTGGCTCAGATCCTGATCCCAGGGTCTTAGGATCGAGCCCCGCATCGGGCTCCTTGCTCCGTGGGCTGCCTGCTTCTCCCTCTCCCACTCCCTCTGCTTGTGTTCCCTCTCTCACTGTCTCTCTCTGTCAAATAAATAAATAAAATCTTAAAAAAAAAAAAAAGAGGGTTGGAACTTTCAAACCTATCCCCCGACCTCAAGGAAGGGGAGAGGAGCTGGAGACTGAATCAGTCAATGGGCAATCACTTAGTCAGTCATGATTTTGCCATGATGTCTCCATAGTAACCCCAGTTGGATTCAGAGAGCTTCTGGGCTGATGAACATGTGGAGATTGGGGAGAATGGCGCACTGGAGAGAGCATGTAAGCCATACCTCCTCTATGTATCTCTTCACGTGGCTCTTGGTTCATATCCTTTATCATATCGCTTAATAAACTGGTAAATGTAAGTAAATGTTTCCCTGAGTTCTCTGAACCACTCTAGCAAATGTAAAGACCCTAAAGAGTTGGCTGTTGGAACCTCCAATCTGATCAGTCAGAAGCACAGGTGTAGTAACAGCCTGGGGGGCTTGCAACTGGAGTCTGAGGTGAGGGTAGAGAAGTAGTCTTGTAGGACGGAGCCCTTAACCTCTGGAACCGGATGCTATATCTCTAGGCAGATAGTGTCAGAATTGAGTTGAATTCTTGGACATCTTGTTGCTATTTGAGAATTGCTTGGTCTTGCACATGGGGGAACACTACTCCATGCATTGGATTCAGGGATCCTAAAAGAATTGATGTCGGTGAGAGGCACATAACCAAGAAATCAAAATTTCCTTTTAATCAAAAGTCATGATTTTTAAAAATGCAGTAACAATAATGTTAGATTTCTCTAATTACTTATTAGTACTAATTTTCCATTGCTATACAACAAATTCTCTCAAATGGAGCAGCTTAACACTCACGGTTCTGCAGCAGAAATTTGGCACAGAATCGTGAGGGTCTGTGTTCAAAGCCTCACAAGATCGAAACCAAGGGGTCAGCTGGGTGTCAAGCTCTTTCTTGAGGGGGAGAAAATCAGCTTTCAAGCTCATGCAGACTGTTGGCAGAATTTATTTCCTTGCTATAGACCTGAGGTCCTCTTCATACTACTGGTGATGATGTGAGACTGCCGTCAGCTCCTAAAGGCTGCCCCTCTGTATCAGCAATTCTAAATATGACCATTTGTTTTCGTCTAAGCCAGCTGGAGTATGTGTCTCTAACTTCTTCTTTCTACCCCTGGCGCGGGGCGGGGGTGGAGGGATTCTTAAGCTTTTGAAGGTCTCATCTGATTAGGTCTGGCCCACCCAACATAATATCACCATAAGAATTAAATTCATAGTCTTCACAGTCCTGGGGAATATTTAGGGAAAAGGTACACTAATGGGAGAGAAGCCTTGGATAATATGGTAGAATTCTGCCTACCACACCATATTTTGGAGTTCAGCCATAAATGAGAATTAAGCCTTGATGTGGATTCAATTCTATAATAAATATGCATAAGTTTTATGATCTAAGATAATACAATGAGGTATGATTGGACTCTGATTAGTCTCAGAAATTCTATATATGGCTTATCTTAATCAGCAAATAAGGATATAATATATATATAGAGAAAAAGTTGTTAGAAGTAGTCAAGGAGATCAGTAAACAGACTTTTTTTTTTAGATTTTGGAAATAATGCGATTATGCAATCTATAATATTCATGTCAGTTTTAGGAAAATGTGCTACACATACATATACATGCAAATTCTATGGATTCTATGAATTATTAGGAAAATTTAATAACAAAGCAATTCAGTTTCTTCTGAAAAGCAATTAAACTTTGAGAGATTTATTCATCATTTAAGGTCTCAATGTCAAATTAAGCATCTGCTTTTATAATCCTGAATTCCTTTAAAAAAAATAACTTTGACCTTTAAAACTGCAATAGCTTGAAATTGATTTATTTCTCTCAGGCATCCAATAATATATATTTGCTAAAAGCAGTCAAAATTGAGGTTCCAGCATCTGTGAGAGCTGTTTGCATTTTTCTTTCTTTCTGTCTTTTTTTTTATTCCTTATTTTTTCCTTTTAAAGTCAAAGTCAAAGTGGAACTATTATCTCTTCGCAAGTTTCTTGGGAATCCTGTTATCCCTAGTGGGAAACGAGTGAACCCTGAGACTGATTCCTTCTTTAATGTGCTTATAATGAGAGATTTTAGAAAAACCTCTCGGTTAACCTGTATTTAGAAACAAGATGCAATTTATTGCATTTCTTACATAGAATAGACACTATTTGTATTTCTCATTAGCACTTCGCAATTTAGTGTTTTCATACTATTGGACAAAAATGAATATTTCATGTATAAATTATGCAAATAAGATAATATTTATGACACTGTTACAAGATATAAGACTGAGAGATACGAATTCTTAACAGTAAAATTGACATGAAACAGCTTGACTCACAATACAAAGAAAGCAACCGGTTAAGTACTTGGATTTATTTTTTCTGCATTTGTGATATTATACTTTCAAAATCCATTTAAAGTAGCTATTGTAAAGTGAGGAAGGGAAATAAAAGACTTCATTGAGGTGGCTTTGTGCTTTAACACATAAAGCAATCCCCACAGTAATGCACACTACAGAAAATGGGTCACCTTCAAACCACCTTTGAAATAAGCAGATAATGTAATTTTCAGCTTGTGTTCTTAAGAGCGTTGTTTTATAGAATGCATATCTACTGGCCTTTTATTCATTTTGTAAAAACGTGCATGTGTGAGCACATGAAAACACATACAAATATTCTGTCTTTCCCTCTCTTTTTTTTTCTGCCAGATACAAATATGCACACATCTAAATGTTCCCACACACATGGACATATCTGTTTATTTGATTATTAGTTCTTGTGAAAAGGCACACTGTTTCTCTAATGAAATGAAGTTATTCCATCATGTTTTTAATTTAATGGATTTCTATATGCTTCAAAACAAATTATGGTATAAACAATGTGCAAAACCTTAGAAAAATTATTTTTCACTGAAATACTTTGTTGATATAATAGTAAATTATATTTTTTAAAATAAATTTTTTTCACTTTTTTCTAGTTGACTATTAATTGTTCCAAATATGTCATTGACACTTAGTATATTATTGAGATGATTCCTAACTATAAATGTCATATCATTTTGTATTTTAAATAAAAACACAAATATAACATGCTTTTTATTTATACCTTACATGCTTATGAAAAGAAGAGTATGATTTGAGAGACACAAAACTGTAAAAAGACAGTGGTTTTTTTTTAAAGATTTATTATTTATTATTATTTAAAGATAAGTTAAAAGAGAGAGAAAACGAGACAGCAAGCAAGGGGAGGGGCAGCGGTAGAGGGAGAGAATGTTAAGCAGACTCCCTGCTGAGTGTGGAGCCCAATGTGGAGCTTGATCTCAAGACCCTAAGGTCATGATCTGAGCCGAAATCAAGAATGGACGATTTCCATGTAGGTCGAAATTGTCTGAGCCATGTAGGTGCCCCAAGACACAGTGTTTTGAATGAATATCTTTTTTGCTATGATCCAAATTATTCCCCACTGGACTTGTGTTTCCTTGAGAGTAAATACTGTTATGTTCTGTATTCTAGTGCCTAACGCAATCATTAACAGGTAGTGCAAAGTGTTCTTGAATAAAACTACTCTCATTAATGTGTCCATAATAATGCAACCTGGTTTTGCTCAAACTGTATTAGTATTACAAAACTAATACTTGGATAGTTTGTATATGTGGTTCTGATAAAAATTCAATGTTTTTGTCTTTTCCTCTTAAGGGAGACCCAGTTTTGAAAGATAAGGGAGAAAATGACATTATATGGCTCAAATTAAAAGAGAACTGATTCAGCTGAAGTGCTAGTCTCAGGATACATGGAGATAGACTACCTGATTTGAATCTTAGCTTTGTGTCTGTCTGTTGGTGTCTTGAACCAACTCAGTTTCTCTGTGCCTCAATTTATGCATCTGCAAAATGAGGGTGATAATAGTAGGGTTGTCCTTAAAGGGCTGTTCTGAGTATTAAAGTGGTTTTAGACATATAAAACCTTTAGAAAATTGCCTGGAAAAAGTAGAAGCTTGATAGTGTTTTCTATCATTATTTTGGATCCAATTAGTTTTCTTGTATCTATGAATATAAATTAATGTAAATGGAAACAAATATTGCTATACTGGGCTCATTTGAATGTAAATGGAGAGAAATGAAGGGAAAGAGACATTAGGAAGTTCTCTACAGTATCCTCCAAATTTTATGATATAAATATTAGAATCCACATTTTATGTATGAGGATTCTGACATCCAAAGAAATTTAGTAACTTAAACAGTAACATCCAGGTAAGGAGTCACAGGTTTGGGATTCTAACCCCAAATGTTTCATGCTTATGGTCATGGATTTCAGTCATTCCATCTTTTACATCAGAGGAAAGATTTGGGTCTGTCTAATTTATTAAAGTTATTAAATGCATATATAAAGGAGTTAGGATAGAACATGTAGCTTTTGAAAATTAAATTTTACATTTTGAACTATTGGAATTTCATTCCAGACAGTCTATTTATCCTATTTATCATGCTAGCATATCACTGATTATTTTGAGAACTAAGTAAAGCTTCTAAGATATGTAACATAATGCTTGGTATTCAGTAAGGGCTAGTAATAAAAGCAATAACACAGAGAAATAGTAACAAGTAACAATAACTTAATGACCAACATCTAACTATAATAATGTGTAATTATTATTTAAAACTCATCCTTTAAAATTTATTTTGAATGTAGAATAAATCATACAAATCTATCTAGTGTTCTGAAAAACTGCCACATTTGAAATCATACACAAATTCACTTTCATTTCAAATAGAGATTCCTGTACTGAAAATTTGATAAGAATATTTTATTGTCAGGGAATGTTTTGTAACCTAAAACCTGGCCTTGTGAAAAATATTTTACAGCTTTGGAAATGTAGAGAAGAAATTATTTTAACCTTCTCCCATATTTTTTCTCCCAAATCCAGGCACCACGCCAATGACCTCTCAAACTTCCCCAGAAGTACCTATTAATATGTTGTGACCCTCTCAAATGATATAATGTAATCTGGGTGAGCTAAAGTTGTAAAATATGACAATCTAAAATAACAGTTAGGATACCCCTCATATGTAACCACACATGCAATATTCAAGGAGAAAAAGAAAAATGAAAGAGAGCATCGGGTGAAAAGCATTATTTTTTTTCTTTAACTGGATGTATAATATATCCTAGCACATTAGATTTTGTTGCACCCAAGCATTGCAAATAGTCTTTGTTCTTCTTTGCTCTGCCTTGGCATACCTCTGGGGAGGTATGGGCCTTTTTGAAATGGATTTCTACTTCCTTAAATAGAAGGTGAAATAATTCCAGATGATATATAGCTTGGGGTCTGTATCCCAGGCTGGGGAGTTCTCAACTCACTGTGGGTTGTGTGTTAAAGGCAATGTCCAACCTTGAAAAGTGGTCTTCCTCCTCCCCAAACGGCAGCAATCAAGGTAGGAAGAACAAATGAGTCCCCTCAGGGAGTAGAAGGGATTAGAATGTCAAATATTCTTGGACCTTCAGTGGCTTCAGAGAGATATTTTACATTATAACCTTATTCAGGCAGTGTTAAAGATCATCTTTGGGTCCTGTCTTCTTTTGTCAACAAGCAATGCCTCGAACATAATCTAATGGCTTTGTAGCTAATACAATGGCTGCTGTGATGTTTCTGAGAATAGACTAAGCATGAATGGGAAACTAAGCAACTACAAAAAAGGAAATACTAAATATTTCATAAGTACACCAAGAAGAATATAGCAAAAGCAGTGTGTTTTATACATAATGAAACTATTTCAGCCAAAGAAAACAGCATAAGATTTTCTCATACTAGTTGCAGCTAGTTTATATGAGGGGTCCTGAATGTAAATAAAAGAGTTATAATATTATTTCAAATCATATGCACTAACTGTTGAACCATCATATTAAACCATTCTATGGGCTTTGTAATCATCCAAAAGCTGATAATGAGTTTGACAACTTACATGCCATTATTAAACCAAAATTTGCTGAAGCGTATCCTGTACAAGGAACCTTTCCCTTGCATTGAATGTGTTTATAGAAATGACATCCAGATGTCATAACTCATGTTACAAGGATTTTTATATTAAGTTGAGCATACGTTGAGGCTGCCACATTTGCTTACCTGTATTTTGAGACTAAAAAGATATCCTAAGGCAAAACAGTAAAGACTTCAAGGACATCTCAGGAAGTTTCTTATTCCAGCAGACAAATTCAGAAGGGAGGCTAGTTCCCTGAAAAAAAGATAAAGATAAGTAAATCAGTAAATATTAAAATGCATGATCCTTCTAAACTTACAGAAATTAGAGACACAAAACCCAAATGCAGTGTTTGAAAGTTGCTTTGATCTATGCTCAAAATACAGAGAAAGAACTGAAAAGGATATTTGAAGGGACAAATGGGGAAAATTGAAGAGGGATTGGTTATTAGGTGATGATAGGTATTTTAAGTAATTTTCTTAAATTAGTGACATTATTATTACATAGGGAATGGGCCTTATTTACATGAAGTTGGTGCTTCAGTATCAAGTAGTTAATTATTATGATGTTTGTAACTTTAAAAAGTCTATAAAAATAAATCAAAATACTGTGAGTGTTAATAATTGTTTAATCTGCATAGCGAGAATATAGGTTTTCATTGTATCATTCTTTGAGTTTTTCTGTTGGCTTGAAGGTCTATTTAAAATATTCTTGGTAAAGGAAGATGGTGTGGTGCCCACACATTTTCATTCATCTCCTGAGACCATCAGGGAACAAAAGTATGAAACCATAATCTTGATAAGAATGATGTAGAGGGGGCGGCGCCTGGGTGGCTCAGTGGGTTAAAGCCTCTGCTTTCGGCTCAGGTCATGATCTCAGGGTCCTGGGATCGAGGCCCACATCGGGCTCTCTGCTGAGCAGGGAGCCTGCTTCCCCCCCTCTCTCTGCCTGCCTCTCTGCCTCCTGTGATCTCTCTCCCTCTGTGAAATAAATAAATAAAATCTTTAAAAAAAAAAAAGAATGATGTAGAGGGTAGGTTTTAAAACAAAACATGATGTACATAGTACCTTATGGGCACATGATCAGTAATTTGCAAGTACATACACCAAATCCAGTATTTGTTGAACACAAATTTTGGTTTTCAGGCAGAAACTACCTTTTCAAAATCAGAAATTTCCCCTTCCAGTATAACTCACATGCACCCCATGCCTAGTAACCACCCCCCAATCATGGCAAATAGCAAATGAAAATAAAATCACTGCAGGACACAGTAATATAGAAAGCATTTTCTATTTTATGTGCATTTCTAACCCAGAGAAAATAAGAATAAATTCCTTAGTTTGTGCAGCAGATTCTAAAATATAATCAAGGAGATGCTAGTAAACACTTAACTTTTAGATTAGCTTTCCCAAAACTTTTAAACACTGGTATTCAGATTTGCTTATGCTCTGAAGCTCGTCCTCAGTATCTTTTCAAAGCCTCTTTTGCCGTCTGATTTTCATGCTCCATCTGAGATGACTTGGAAAAAATCAGAAAATAACAACAGCACTTCCACAAAACAACTACTTGGACAGTGCAAATTTCTACCTCCATCATTGATGGAACTCTATTTCTGGGAGAAATTTTAAATGTCAATACTAAAAAAATGATATTATTGGAGTTGGCTGCTTTAGTCAATGCAGTGAGCACCTACTCAGAAACAGCTTTTAAAAAAATAATTGGAATAAGAAACATTTCTCTTTTAAAATTGTTATAAAGGAAAATAATTTTATCCTTGTAGAATTATTAGCTTGGTGTAATGTGTAGCTTAAAGCCCTGTGTAAAATGACGTCATGTGATTTGTCATAATTAACACAGCCCAAAGATAAGGCAAGTCAAGAGAATCCTTCTTCTGAAACCCACCCCTCTTCTTTATGCAAATGACACTAAGAAATAGTAAGCTAAGCCTGAATTCCGTTGCTGAAAGATTTTAGAAATGGATTTCATCTACAGAGATCAATTCCTGGAATCATTGAAGTTTTAAATTTTTTGATTCATAAAAATTATGAAGTTTTTGGTCTTGATAATTACCCTTTTAGGGAACTAAACAGGAGAGCACCCCCACACAAGTATTCATCATATTGTTTATGAAAGGATAAGCAGTGCCCATTAAGTCCTTCAAACTTCCATGAGTGACTATAATGCACACATTGAAAAATAATTTTGAAAAGGGGCACCGCACCTAGCTAGCTTAGTCAGTAGAGGATGTGACTCTCAGTCATGGGGTCGTGAGTTTGAGCCCCACGTTGGGAGTAGAGGTTACTTTAAAAAAAAAAGTTTTTGAAGAATTTCAAGTGATCCTAAAAAATAATTATGGTATTCTGCTATTGAAAGTGTTGATTTTTTATATCATGTTATATGTATATATAGTCAGCAAATATTATAAATATAAAAATACACTAAATATATTTTCATGTATATACTCTTTCAGTTATATATATTTTTGTTTATAGCAGTTTATATATAAATGCTGAGTATAACTGAAAGTGTACTGAAAAGACAAAAGAAGTTATCTACAATACCCACATCAGGCCGTCATTTATTTAATGTTAGAACTGATGTTGGAAAAATACCTATATTTTAAGGTAGTCATTCATGTGCCAGTTCAATCAACATTGACTAATTTTAAATATTGCCTGACAATACAGAATATTGCAGGTGGTCTTCTATGAGGTATAGTCATGTGATGAACTGCTCTAAAAATTCTAATCCTCTCACGAGTTTTACATTAATCAACTTCATTTTCAGTTCAGAATTTTAACGTGTTTTCACATATTTCTTCTGAAGCTTCAATCTTTACAAAACTCTGCTTTAAATTAGAAGTAAAAGGTAGAAGAGGAAGGAATAATAGCAACTGAATTTAATTTCAGTCTTGGATAGAGCTGAAAACACATTTGCTTTTCTATTCTCATGTCAGTTTGAAAAGAAAACAGTACTGATTATAGCCAAATGAGGATTTTTTGGTTACTCTACTTGGATCACATTGTAAAAACCTTAGAATTTTCACTCATTTCCCACAATATTATCACATATTCTCAAAGCCATTGGCAAAATGGATGCAGTTTATAAAGTCTTTACTTTTGCATTGAGCTTTTGCCTGTCTCATATCTTTAGATAAATTTAACAGCAAAAGCAATACCCACTGTGTTGAATATCTTTAATAGTATGGCTGAAATATGTAATTTGATATTCCGAAGTTCAAAGTACATTTATCTACAGCTTGATTTTACACTTGAAACTTCCTGTGCTTCATAAGAGTTTGTAAAAAAAAAATGGGGGAAAATCTTCCTCTTGTCATTTATAACAATTTTCTTTAGACTTGAGTAAAATATGTGGAAACTTAAAGAAAAATCAAAATCCTGTGCCCTCTTTTTGTTTTCTTATTCTTTTATTATAACACTTACCCAGGTATCAATTCTTTGTCATGATCTTATACAAATATACTTTCAGAGAAAATTTTGAGGTAAATACAAATTCACAAAATGAGCACATTCATTTTAATAATATTAATGTGAAGGATGATGTTATTTTACTGAAGTTAGGCCAGAATGTTTAGTTTAAGAACAAAGATGCAGCCACTGTTGATTTTGTTTTTTGTGTTTTGATTTTACTAATACTAATACACAGAAAGCCTACTTGCAAAAGGATATTTAACTCCTTTAAAATATTTCAAGGCTTTTTTTGTATGGAATGAAATATTAAAAAAACTTACAGGACACATTCTTATCCAAAATTTTGCAAGAATACTGTCCTTATATGCAGATTTTGAAGCATAGCCCAAATGACTATAGACACTAAAGCTTAACATTTTTTCTTTGGCCAGTCTGTTGGCTGGAAGGAGATTTTAAATGTAAAAATGTGGACCCTGAAATCAGATGACCCTACCCAAATGAGTAGGAATAGGTTAAAACATTTTAGATCAGCATCTGAATAAGAAATAGTATTTATAAGACTGTATATGCTATATAATTTAAATAGTTATATTTATACTGTTTATAAAATATATATTTATAAGAGTATGCATATTCTTAGAGATTATAAATCATGTAATATTTATATCACATGTATATTCATTATTGGATACTTCATGAATATCGAAGACTCTGTTCATCCTTCTATTAATTTTTGGACTCCAGTGGCACCTGGGTGGCTCAGTTGGTTAAGTGTCTGCCTTTGGCTCAGGTCATGATCTTGAGGTCCTGGAATCAAGCCCTGTGTCGGGTTCCTTGCTCAGCAGGGGTCCTGCTTCTCCCTCTCCCTCTGGTGCTCCCCCTGCTTTTTCTCTCTCTCTGTGTCAAATAAATAAGTAAAATATTTTTAAAAATTAATAATTCTTGGACTCCAGTTTGAAAAACATTGCCTTATAGTATCACAATGATATTTTCTGTTTGGTCTTCTCCCCTGTGTTATTTATGTGTATCTTATTACACACTATAATTTAGCGAATTATAAATGTGTTGAAGAAATTAGCAGCAGTTCAAAACTTTTCTATATTATAGGATTTCAGATATACAGAATGAATTCGAGCAAGCCATTTTTCTGTGAATCTGAAAGGATAATCAGTGATTCTATCCAACATTTGGCTGAGTAATATGGAATAACTCATTGAAAGACAGTCTGTTAAAATGAAATACTCTACTACACATATCTGAAACCATCTGGTGTGCAAAACTCTCCTCTCCTTGCAAACGAAAAGGCTCAATGTTTTCTGAGTTCTTTTACCTTCTCTCTCACTGCATTCAGGTCACTGATTTTTTTTTATGTAGTATATTCAGTAGGATTTCTGATTTGGCATTGATGAGCTCATTTATGTTTATTACAACAACTGCTTAAAATGAAACAAGTATACTTAAGATTAATGCATTTCTTTTTATAAAAATTTTACCCCAAAAGTTTATAAAAGAAATAAATACAGATATTCAAATTAGTCATATTTATGCATGTTCATGTATTTAAGGGCTGTCCTTAGACAATCTCTAATGCATTGAGAAAAAAAATGGATTGACAGAGGATGAATGGAAGGGTAGTTGTGTGATCAAAAATGAGGTGAGTCAAATACAGTTGATCTTTGAACAGCATGAGTGTAAGCGTCATGGAGGTTAAACCTCTCTTACATGCATTTTTTTCATAAATACATAAACTTATGGTATCAATAAATACAGTACCATAAATATACTTTTTCTTCCTTAAGTTTCGTTAATAACGTTTTCTTCTATCTCGGTCACTTTATTGTAAGAATACAGGAGCCTGGGTGACTCTGTCAGTTTCGGTGTAGGTCACAATCTCTCGGGGTCCTGGGATTGAGCCCTGCCTCAGGGTCCCCACTCAGCACAGAGTCAATTTGGGATTCTCTCCCTTCCCTTCCACTTCTTCCCCTCCCCTTGCTCGTGCTCACTCTCTTTCTCTGAAGTTAATAGATAAAATCTTAAAGGATTACAGGATATAATACATATACACAATGTGCCAATTGACTTACTGTTTATATTACTGGTAAGGCTTCCAGTCAACAGCTATTTGTAGTTAAGTTTTGTTGGAGTTAAAAGTTATACACAGATTTTCAATTGCACAGGGGTCGACAACCCCAGTCGTTGCATTGTTCAAGTGTCAACTGTCGACTGAAAGGTAAACGGTGGACTATCTGGGATATGTATGTGTATATATAAATGTTTATCATGCATTTTTCTATTTTTCTGTATGTCTTAAAAATATTTATAATCAAAGAGTTAGTAAAAAAAAAGGAAAAAGAGGAAAGAAAAACAATGAAGAAAGAACCATAAGATTTTTCTTTTCACTTTTCTGATAAAAAATTATACTGCAAGTATTTTTATTATGGAACCATGCCTTTAATGGTGTTCTCTGTCTCTCTGTCTCTTTCTCTCTCCCCCTAAAAGCTCCATTCTGACTTAGATAAAGGAGAGGGCACTGTTAAATACACCCTCTCGGGAGATGGCGCTGGCACTGTTTTCACCATTGATGAAACTACAGGGGACATTCATGCAATAAGGAGCTTGGACAGAGAAGAAAAACCTTTCTACACACTCCGTGCTCAGGCTGTGGACATAGAAACCAGGAAGCCCCTCGAGCCTGAATCGGAATTCATCATCAAAGTACAGGATATTAATGATAATGAGCCAAAGTTTTTGGATGGACCCTACGTTGCTAGTGTCCCAGAAATGTCTCCTGTGGGTGAGTAGGCAAATCAAAATTTTGTCAGATGCGATGAAGCCTTTTCAAAGTTTATTTTTTTGCAGGTTGATGTAAACATCTTATTTGTAAGCCAGAAGATTATGATTCCACTATAGAAGATACAGTTATTTTCATTTATATTTTCATTTTTGTCCTTTCTGCTCCATTCTAAATTTACAAATAGATACATAAGGATTTAGGTATATAACATTTGTCACTATTTTCCAATCTTCGCATTTATCTGAACCGACAGAATTCCTTTGTAATTAAGTATAAAACCCAATCTGTACTAAAATCCATTGTCTTTACAATTCCAGGTGCCTACATAGTATGAAAGGTAACTACTGTACCCACCAATACCAGGTAGTAATTCTTGGCTCAAAGTAAATCATCTAAAACACGTATCACATATGAGTCTGGAAGTGGTCCAGAAAGAAGTGTGTTGCATCCTTTGTAGCTATAGATAAAGATTCTAGAAGGATGATATTGTTTTCTTTTTGATTAGAAGTAACCCATAGTAGTTATGCCATCAAACCAGGAAGCAAATATTATTGTGAACACATTATTAGAATAAATTTACAATTAGCTATAGTATCACTACCGTTCTTAATAATTTAAATTTGATATGAATTCATACTTCAATATCAACCTAAATTTAAAAGTTCTATGATATGTATTTTGGGGTCAGTGAATTAAGGATGACAACTTTAATGACAATTTTAAATAAGTTTTATTCCAGAGTCACCATGGCCAATCCCTCATTCTGTTTCAAAGTAACTTCCGGTATCTAGCACATTTGTAAGATAAAGCTACCTTTCACTCCAAGGTTACAACTTGAAAAAATTGAGCCATTGCTAATTTCCCTGTCTGGCATTCCTCAGAGAGCTTCTGCTGGCCCTACAACCAACCCAGACATGCATAAACTATACCGAGGGCAGAAGCAGGTTAGTGGCTTTAAGAGTTGTCACATGGATTTACCACAATTTCACTTGAAATTGTGTCTATGACCTTACCAGGTATTCCAAGATCATATTCTCTCCTGACCTGAGAAATCAGCTCAAAGTCATTTACACAGATTTTAAACATTAGTGTACAGGCACAGGGCTGAAAATCTGTTATTCAGTTCTTGCTACGTTTTTTTAGCTGCTTTTTTTTACATGGTGCTGATTGCTAGAGATTTAGAAATACAGTTGGGAAGAAGTGTATCTTATTAAAGAGTAACCCCCCAAAATGCGGAGAGCTAGTTTTTTAATTGTGTCTTGATTTTACTGGGAGAGAAAAATGAAGGTACTATTTTGAAAAAGTAAGGCTTTTAAGAAGACAAGGCTCTTTTGTACTTAAATGGTTTAACCCAGGGCTTTCTTCATGTAAATTGGAATATTTACATGATTATATGACCTTCAGTAACTATTACAGAAACAGTATCCTTGAAGCAAACATACACATCCCTCTACATTATTAGAAAATTCTGTCTTATTAGATCAATAATTATGTCTTTTGTTGTGCCAGTTTGGATAAAGTGAAGGACTACAGGGTCTGAACCCTTATATAAAGGAGTTCACAGCTAGCTCCTGAAGAGGGAAATAAATCTGGAAAATCAGGCTAGGTAAGTGAGAAAACAAAGTGATCCCCGCTTTTGCAGTATTGAGGTGAGACATAATTTGCTGCAGTGTATTGGTATCAGAAAGATCTAAGGAAGAATGAGTTCTTTAAATGTTTTGCCCATAGGACATTACTGGAATTTCTCATCAGTTATTCAAGAGACTCCAGTAAATCCTTAAACTGATTTTCNTTTTTTTTTTTTTTTTTTTTTTTTTTTTTTAATAATAATGGAGGAGTATTTCTTTTGAATGTGATACCACATCGCATGCTCTGGGTTCACCTAGGTGTTATTGGACTACATTTACATCATATTCTTTTTTCAAATATATACTAAAAAGTATTAACACCACTTATGAATTAAATATTAAAAAGTAAATATCTACCCTGTACTACTTTTGCCATTCCCCATAAATCCTACCTCTACATAGTACCCAAAGCACAGGAGACCCAGTTGGGCTTGCGGCCTTTTTTGTTTTTGCTTTTCCATGACCAATCTAAAGCTAATGAAAAACTACTGTGCATCCATCCAGGCCTCATATTTATGTTTCTAGAGCTCCTGAGCTCCATTCCCAAGTGCACCGTCCTTGCCATGGAAACAGTCCCTGCTTTAAGTCAGTCCAATGATTACTCCTCTGTCTATTTTCTTTCCTTGCATCCCTTCTAAGCCCTTCCTGCCTCGGTGTCCTTTTCTTTGGAATATCAAAATTACTTTTGGTCAAGACTAGATGGAGTCGGGCGCCTGGGTGGCTCAGTGGGTTAAAGCCTCTGCCTTCGGCTCAGGTCATGATCTCAGGGTCCTGGGATGGAGGCCCGCATCGGGCTCTCTGCTCAGCAGGGAACCTGCTTCCTCCTCTCTCTCTGCCTGCCTCTCTGCCTACTTGTGATCTCTCTATCTGTCAAATAAATAAATAAAATCTTAAAAAAAAAAAAAAGACTAGATGGAGTCCACCATGGTGTATTAGACAGTATAGCTATTGTCACAGCAAATCTCGCTGTCAGTTTTATGTATCTGTGTTTGAGGGTTCTCTAGGAAATAACTGTCCCTTCCCAATAATTGACAGTGGTATTGACAATGCTGGAGAAGAAGCCACCCACTTACAAATACATGGAGTAAAGTAGCTTACTTTGTAATACCAAAAAAACCCCCAAAAAAACAAACCAAAAAAAAGCAAGAAATACTGGTACATCAAAGCAATTTATTATCCAAATGTCAAGTTAGCAATAGTTGTGTGTCTGAAAATACCATAAACAAACGTGGAATGTAAATGAACTAAAGTGAAACTCAACAAAGAATATTAACTTGGGGAGTGGTGTTGAGCAGGATGGGTAGAGATTTCAGAGGAAAATCAACATTTAAGACTTACCAGACTTTGGAATATATTTTTTCCAGAGAGTTGAAGAAAATTCTAGTGAATCTATGAATTGTTTAAGAGAAAGGTCACTTTGTTACTATCTTGTGCCGCACGCAATAGGCCGTGGAAGTAATACTCACAGATAAAGTACTTTTACTCTGACCCAAGGAAATTACTTAATGATCCAGATATTCCCCAACTCAGACTTTCTCCTTGGAGACAAATTTGCGCATCGGGAATGTGGTCTTAATTCTTTAAGATCACTACAGTAACAGTGAATTACAGTAATGTGCCTTCTTTAATACCGGTAGTTATGCATGGGTATGGCTTCAGTTGCAGTAACTTCTCCTAGGGACCTGACAGGTGTAACGTCTTTAAACCCTTATTCATACTTGTATTATCTTCCCTGCTTGAGCTAAGCCAGTCTGAGGCAGCCGATTGGGTTACTGATAACCAGGTCTCTGTGACACATTTTATAAATGCCAACTGTAAATCATAATTTCTGTAGTAAGACCTACGACTTCCTGAGCAATAGTGAGGGGTCCAGTGTGATCCAACTCAAAATTTGTATTCCCTGTTTTATTATTTAACCACTACAATAATTTTATGCAGGATTGTTTACTATCTGATCTCCATTTTTATATGAAAACTGAACTCTAATTTCAGAAAGTAGGTATGACTCCCGCCTCTTTAGAACAAAGTTAATTCCAACCAGTTATACCCTTTAGTGGCTTCTAAAACATCTTTGGGCCTTAAATTTAGCTTTCAATCTCAGATGAGCTGGCTAAGACCTTGAAATGCTTATTTTGTTTTATTTTATTTTATTTTATTTTATTATAAACCTGAGGATGGGGACCCTGTTTAAAACAAAATCTGAGTATTAGGTATCTCTTATTTACTGACTTAGAAGGGAAAAAAATTATGTAAGTGTAAATAAAATAAGATATACCTAAAAGGAATTATACTGCTGGGTTATTAAAAAATTAACATGTACCCCCCCTTATTTTTTTCCATGAACTCTATTTTTTTTTTTTACATGAAGTTTGGAGAAAAGTGCTAAGATGTAATTGAGGGGTTTTTTGAAGGTTTTTAAACAAAGAATATTTTTTACATGGCCATACTTAAATAGTTCAACTCCACAAGGAAATAGAGAAAATGATACCTATACCTAACATTAATTTATTACACTATTATTATAATTTGGAAACTTATATAAATTTCCAAACTTCCTTGCTTTCACCGAAGTGCCATAGGGAGACAGATAAAGAAATTGCAAAGCAGATACATTGTCTTACCTTAAGAGCTACCCATGGCCACAGAGAGCAGTTTAAGTGGTATAGTCAGTTTCATCGGTCTGTCTGTGCCCTATAAGCAGAATTTTTGCCAGGATGCTGGAGACAGAATGTTAGCTATTTTCTACAAATAAACACATTCTCTACATATAACCAAAATGCGATCATTGAAATCAGGAAATTAACATTAATGCATTATTGGGATCTAACCTCTAGAACCCACTCATGCTTAATCAGTTATTTCAATAATATCTCATATAACACAATTTTCCAGGTCAAAATCTCATGGTGCATTTAAATGCCATATCTCTTTAGTTTTCTTCAATCTGGAGCAATTCCTTACTTTTTCTTGATTTTGTGGCAGGTTGGAGGATTCTTGGCCAGTGATTATTTAGAATGTCCCTCATACTGGGTTTGCCTGATGTTTCCTCATGTACAAATCCAGGATAGGCTTCTTTGTTAGGTACATCACAGACATGATGCTGTAATCTTGTTGCATCTTATCAGGTAGAACAGGGTTTTGATTTGTCCCATTACTAATAATGTGAATTTTTATTACTTGACCAACGTTGTGTATTAGTTATCTGTTGCTACATGATACATTACCCAAAGCCTAGTAGTGTAACACAACAAACATTTATTATCGTACAGGATCATGGATACCCAGGAGTGGCTTGGGTGGGTACCTTTGGCTCAAGGTCTCCCAAGAGGTTGTATTCATAGCTGGGGCTATGGTCTGATCTAAAGGCTTAAGTGGGAGAAGGTGGGAATTTGCTTCCAAGCTTACTCCTGTGGTGATTTGCAGACCTCAGTCTCTTGCTGCGTAGACCTTTCAACAGGGCTACCTCTCAGCATGGCAGCTGCCTGGCCCCAGGAATAGCTATCTAAGAGGCAGCTAGAGAGAAGAACATCTCTGACCAAAGCCACAGTCTGTATTTATAACTAATATTTAAACTGACATCTTCTCATTTCTGCCATATTCCAGTTGTTAGAAGTCCAGCCCGTATTCAGGAAATGGGATTGCCCAAGAGAATGAATACAAGGTAGCTAAGATCATTGAGGGCCTTCTACGACAGTTTATCCTCTGGATCCCAATGATTCATATTGCTCTGTCATCCAATATATACTCAGTCCCTTTCTAGGATCCCCAAATCTTTTTCCCTCATTGCATAAGTCCAAAGTCCAGAAACTCATCCCATAAGTCAAGTATAAGAGCAAATGAGATTCCTTAGATTTATCTCCTCTTGATCTGCAGACTCATGAGGCTACAGAAACCAGTTACTTAACCCCACCCCGACACCTAACACACAGTGGTGAGATAGGGATGAGCAAACTTCTGTAGACATTTCTGTTAAAAAAAAAGAAAAGAAAAGAAAAGAAAAAAAAAAGGGAAAAATGCACTAACTAAAGGAGTTACTGGTCTATCACTTTCCTGAAATTGAGCTGGTAAACACTGAAAGCTCTTTGATTAGGTTCAAGTCCTGAGAATATTTGTCCATGGCTCTCAGTTTGACCGTCTGGGCTCTTGGTTCTACCCTCTGAGTCATCCTTCATTTTTTATGCAATGCAGCATGTACTTGCCTCGAAGCAGCTCTCTTGGTCGGCTTCCTGCCAGTAGAATTCAAAGGGTTCAAAGGCCCATTTTCATTTTACAATCTCTGACTCTCTTTCTTTGGTTCACACTTTTGATGTTTCTCCATATAGAACTCTTTATTTTGTCAGTAGTATGGGTATCCCATGAATCTTTTGGGGATTCATGGAATTAGACAAAAAAATCCCTTCAAGATAAATCCTCTCTACCTTGGACCCTACAGAGGTGCCTGAGTGACAAAGCCTTTCCATGAATTAGAACCTTATTGTTTGCTAGAAAGGATCTTTGAGTCATACTTACCCATTTATCTCTTGAGAGAAATTTGTCTGACTAGACAGTAAGCCAATGAACCATCCTTGATCTTTCTAAGATCTTAACAAAAAATTTTACTGTCACCGCCATGGCTTTATCATTTGACCGTGCTTTCCCACGTGCCCTGGATTTGATTTTGGCCTAGAAACCATTTCTTAATTTTAGCATCATTTGCCATCTGAGAAGACTAGTAATCTTTAAAACCAACGAGACCTGGATCCTTTTTGTTCAAAAGTCCCTTGATTTTCTACTGTTCATATAAATGCAGGCGACAGTTTTGCTAAATTTTCTGTCACTGCATAACTGTGATCTTCTAATTTCCAATAAGATATTCTCATTTTCCTATAAGTCTTCACATGCAGCACCTTCCAAGGCCAACATGAAGAAAGAGTGTGTTCAACGCATTTTATACTCAGACTCTCCTCAAAGCCCACACTGCCTAACTGCAAAACCACTACCACCTTTTAAGTGTTTGTTTTACCAGCACCTCATTACCAGGTCCAAAATTGCTATTATCTACTATATATAACAGATTACTACAGGATTTAGAGGCTTAAAACTGCAAGTATGCATTATCTCTTGATTTATCTGGGTCATGAATTTGGGCTCAGCTTAGCTGGGTGTCTTTGCATTAAAATCTCTTGTGGATTTAGAGTCAAGCAATAAAAAACGTGGTTTCCTCTGAAGATTCACCTGCAGGGGGCGGCGGGTATACTTCCAAGCCTTGTCATGTGGTTGTTGTCTTGGAATTGACATCCTGTCGGTTCTGCTATATTTTATTTGTTAGGATCAACTTGATAAACCCATTTTACTCTCCAGGGAAAGGAATTAGCCAAAGGTATGAATGTTGGAGGCAGGCATAACTGAGGTCCATCTTAGAGGTTGTCTACATTAGACAATGATTCCATTGTAAAGTTTATCATTTTGTAATTATTACATATTTTGTCAAAAGCTATTTTTCCTTGTGAAAAGGTATTTTGAAACTAGGGAAATAACCTGGTCCTCATCACGATTTCAAATTATCTATTAGTTTGGGTCTGCGTAGTCTCAAGATTTCTTATTGTATTAAATTGGTCCTAATGTACAGCACCATTTTGATTTTAATATTGAAATCATTTCAGTTTTAGTCTGAAATGTAAAATATAAGTAAAGACACTTCAAGCTGATTTTTGTGCCATTTCAACATTACCTCTTAATTATTTGAATACTCCCTTATTTTCTGGACCCAAATTATATTTGGGACTTGTCTTGCATTTTTCCTTCCTCAGCTCTGGGAGAAACTATTTCTCCAAGGAGCTCTCTCCCCATCCTCATAGAGAATAATATTTAGAAACCAAATCTAGTTGCTATGTGTGTCCTTTGCTATTGGAAAATCATTGCTCGTAGGCCCTCTCAGTGGACACAGCTAAAGAATATATCTATGTGCGTGCGTGTGCGTGCGTGTGCATGTGTGTGTGTTTATATTTATATATATAATATTTATTTCTGTATCATTCTTTTTTTAAAAGATTTTACTTATATATCTGAGAGAGAGAGAGAAAGAGAGAGCATGAGTGGGAGAAGGCCCAAAGGAGAACCAAACTCTTCAATGAGCAGGAAGCCTGATGTGGGTCTTGATCCCAGGATGCTGGGATCATGACCTGAGCCAAAGGCAGATGCTTAACTGACTGAGCCACCCAGGTGCCCCTATTTCTGCATCATTCTAAATATATTGAAAACTTGATTTCACACCAATACCGCCTACTCTAATCTAACACCACTATTTATTCTAGTTTTTTTTTAAACCTTTTTATAATTTACAACTCTTTTCCAAGAAGAAGAAATCTGGCTGTTGTTCTCCTTAATATATTTTGTTATTTGATCAAACCCCCTGTATGCAACCAATCTTTCACAGCCACTCAGCATCCAGACACCTTACAGAGGGCCCGATGACTCCACTCACAACTTTGAAAATCTACACTGTTTCCATTATCTTCTCTGTCCCACTGTGGAGGTTTTGTGCACCTCACCGGGACTCTGAATCCCCACACTAGGCTGTACTTCCCATATATAACATGCCTTCCTCCTGCCACCCGAACTCAGTGTGGACCTCTTTCTCATTCTGCTTGGGCTTCAGTATCTTGGTCTGGTCTATTCTGTTCTGGTCCTACCCTTCCACCCCTATAACCTTGCCAGCACAAAAGCCTACCTTTGCCTACCCTAGCTAGGCTTTGGGACTGAAGCATTCTAGGAGACAAGCAAAGAGCAAAGGCCGTCTTTGATTCTTAAAGGAACTTAATGTGTTTTTAGAAGTGATTATCTCTGGATCGTATTTTGCATATGCCTTACTATGACTTGAATTTCTTTCATAATTTCATAATTTGTTGAACTGAGTCCAAATTTTGATATGAGAAGCCAAGCATGACCTAGGAAGTTATTGATAAGGCCATTTTTGCCAAAATGTTTGTTTTTGAAATTTCTCTTCCACATTGGGAAGTAGCTTTTGTATTCTCACATTCTCTCTCTCTCTTTTTCTATATATATATATATATATATATATATATATATATACATATATATGTACACACACACACACACATATATATATATATATATGTATGTATTTCTCAGAGAGACAGAGGACAGAACTCTGTTGTAACATGTTCAATTGCAGTATGTGGGTATTAAACTTAAAAGTCCAAATCCCTGCTCTACTGTTTCCTAGTTGTGAGTATTTGCCTAGGTTATTTGTCCTCATTGTGCTTTGGTTTCATTACATGCAAACGAGGAATAAAAATACCTACTTCCCAGAGTTATTGGAAGCAGTAAAAGAGAAAATTTATGTGTAACACTTACCCCAGTGCCTGGATAAATGTGATCAATAAATGTGGACGGATAGTAATTATCCTGTTAATAATGTGATGATCATTCTCAGGAAACATGTAGGAGTATGCCTAACTTACAGAGGTCCTAGCTAATTATCCGTCTTCCTTTTTTTCCCCATGTAGTCCCTCCCTCTAACACAGGAGCTCAATATTTACTATTGTTTTTACTCCAAGCTATACCTAGTCTCTTGAAAAAAAAAACTCGTAGTCTTTGTATCCCAATTTACATTTTCTTCGGTGTAGAGGACTCTTCGTCTTAATTTGTGGCGACAAGCTGTTGATTTATAAGGAACACCAATTATCAGGTTGCACTTTTGCTTTCCAATCTGCTGCGTCGCTTTAACACCTTGGATGAGATTGAGCCAGGCCGGGTGATGCCCCCAGTGTCAGGAGCGAAGTGTCGGCAGCGAAGGGTCCGCCGCGCACCGCGGGGCAGAGCTGTTTTCAGGACCATAGGCTGTTATGGCTGTGTTCCGGAAGCATTTTATTCCTCCGCTTGATTCCTATGTTTTTATTAGCGGTACAATCACAAAGGTAATGCTATTGACAGTTTTTGTGTGGCCTTGAGAGAAGTGTATGAATTGTTTTAGTAGGAGCGCAGTGACTCCCTAAACATAAACCATGCTGCATTGATAGTTGCTTTAACAGCCACTGATCAGCAGTAAATGTTAAAAATTAACAAGAAGTTCCTTTTTTTCCTAACCACCAAATGACTCTAACCATTAAATATATGTTAGCAAGAGTTGCTGCTTGGCCACTGAGTGGTTCAAAGCATTAAACATATTTTTAAAGTATTACTCTTTCCCCAGCCTCCAAGTGGTTGTAAACATTAAATATGTTTTATAAAAACTGCTTTGCCAGCTACTGGCAGGATAGCTATGAACATCATTTTTCTTTAAAGTTGCCTTCCAGCTGCAAGACTGGTTTTTTTTTCTTATTTGCTCTATTCTATTTATTTTTTTTGTGCACAAAAGCAGACAAGAGGGAACTTTGGCCCAATTGTCTCTTGCTTTATGATAAGTGATCATGGGAGCACAGTTGCACCTATATAAAACCTTGCTAGCATTAGGAGTTCTCGGAGGTTCGATTGCTTGTGCGGGGGATTCCACATCGATGTCAGCTACATCTTCCAAAATCATTTTCGTTTCTGCTTTCCATTGTGCAATGCACAGAGGTATGAAGATGGGTAGGATCTAAGCTTAGTATTTAGGAAAATAATATCAAGCAACCAGACGCGGATGGATTATGCCCATTGATCAAGGTGAAAGTATCCCATTGAGAAAACAGGCTCCAAGACAGGCAAAATGGCAGGACTAGTAAATGAAATGAGATCTTTAACCCACACATGAGGAAGGACTTGAAATCTCTGTTTGGAAGTAACTCAATGTGACAACCACATGCAATTCAGACAGTGCAGAGCATGTCCCTATATGAAATTTTATCCAGGAGTTAGCCCAGAAAATTTATTTGAACCACATTCACAATGAAAATGAAGTGTGGCACTTGAGTCGATTGAAAACATGAATCCACTCTGTCATTCCAGGCATAGCAATTCATCAACAAGCCAAATAATTACCCAGTAAAGCTTTTATTTCTAAGGGGCCCAAGTCTTTTCCAAATCATATAAAATTGCACTTTCACAAATATTTTATTCTAGGGACATGTATGATATATTTGCCTATCAATGGAATACCATTTACCAGGCACTTTTATGTACTGGGGTTAGAACAGTGAGAAAAAAGGACACAACTCCTGTCCTCAGGAAGTTTCATTCCAGGGATCTAGTACAGGGGCAGCGAACTCTGTTCCGTGGGCCATGTCTGGCACATCAGCCGTTGTAGTGGAAGACAGCCACACTTCATTTACATATCATCTGTGCCATTTCACACTACTGTGGCAGTGCTGGCAAAAAACCGTATGACGTGCGAAGACTAAAATATTTACTCTCTGGTTCCTTACAGGAAGTTTGTTGAGCCATGAAATAGTGGATTGCGTATCAGAGGAAGTTAAGATAAGGTCAATATTTTAAATAAATGTATGAGAAAGAGGAAAATACTCTAGAAAATACTGCCTCAAGAAGAAACAAAAATAAAAAGAAAGGAGGAAGGAAGGAAGGAAGGAAGGAAGGAAGGAAGCAAGGAAGGAAGGGAAGAAGGAAGGAAGGAAGGAAGGAAGGAAGGAAAGAAAGAAAGGCAGGACCAGAGGTAAAATGAGGAGTGGAAGTCCCACACTAACATAGACTTACATTTAGTTTGAGCTGAAAGGAATGGTTTGGCTTGATTATAAATGCTTAAGCACTGTCTTAAAGTATTAAAGACTTATGATATTGTGTTTTTCATTTCCCTGCCAAAGTGTTTCTTTTTTCAATTATGTAACCATATATATATATATATATATATATATATCCATATATATATATATCNTTTTTCATTTCCCTGCCAAAGTGTTTCTTTTTTCAATTATGTAACCATATATATATATATATCCATATATATATATATCCATATATATGTGTGTGTGTGTATATATATATATATATATATATATATATATATATATCTTCTTTCAGTTACTAAGAAGGTAGAAAGAATAACCTCTAGACTGGGTGGAAACATTCCTTATTTGAGGTCTCAGGATTCATTAAGTTTTTTGCCTCAATGAAATACAAATGGTAAAAGAAAAACTGAAAATTACTGGAAGCAAATTAAAACCCGACAACCACTCTTAATGAATGCTACCCAGTAAGAATTAAAGGAGACTTTCTCAGAAAGTTCAGTTCAGGTGACTTTATCAAGATTGGCACTATTTTCAGTTCTGACCAAGAAACTGAAACTTGAGGGGGAAAAAAATCAGCAGCTACAATTTTATAAATAATTAACAAAAACGAATATCAAAATTTGGTACAATTTGTTTAATTGGCAACAGTACTAGAAGAAAAAGAAACATGTCAATTGAACTGTCATCTATGTTAATTTTGCCTCTGAGAAAAACATTGTAATGGGATAATTTCATGAAATGCTTTGATGGCAAGAAAGTGCCAAAATATGATTAGCTACTGCACAATTCAAATTAGACAAGAAAGCAATTGGTGGCAGCCTGAATATGGAGAGGTTTTGTTTCATGCCTTTTTCTTCTCTTTTTCCATGTGCTTAATCAAGGATATTTTGTTTGACAGTGAAATGATTTATACTAAAAACATTGTTATCACAAGAATTTAGTAGAAACTTCTCTATAAAAGGAGAAAACACACTTCCATTTCCCCAAATTTCTTAAAAAATATAATTACCATCTGAAAGAATTTGTCATCTTCAAAGAAGTAATTTTTTTGTAACTGATATTAAGTACCTATTTAGCTAATGGCCATAATTAGAATCAACTCACCCTTATGATTATGTTTACATTTCTATTGTCGAATATATTCCCTTGGTATTTAAACTGGGCTATCTTTTGTTATTTTTATTTCTACTCAGAATGGATATTCTAGAATTTTAAATGGTCATGTAAATGTTACTACCTATATTTCTTACCCCTAGTTCTTTAAAAAAAATCTGATATATACCTCAACTAATATGGAGTTCTAAAAATCAGAAATACAAATGGGTTATGAAGAATTCATTTTCTAGTAGATCTTTCTAGCTTTGCGCAAAAGGTTGCTTAAATACAATGTGTAGAAATTCTCTTTTGTATTTTTTTAAATATGATTTATGTGTCACTGCAACCATAACAGATCCTTATTCCATATCACAAAGAACATTGTCTTCCTATTTTAATTCCTACTAACAGAAGCAGGTTTGGAGTTTCCAAATGTGGGAGAGCTATTAGAGTTAAATAGTGTTGTGTATTTTCTTATTATAGTAAGATTAGTTCATTTGTTGAATACCAGGAAAAGGAAGACTTTTAAAGATTATTCTTTGGGTGCATATATATACTTCTCCTGAGTGGCTTGTGGAAAGTATCTTATAAAGAACTAGTACAACTGAAAAAAGTAAGGTTAAAAGAGTGTTTGTTGAACACTAGTGACAAATAATTGTACTAATTCTAGAAAGGCAGAATATTATAGGGAAATCAAAATAGACTTTGGGATACCAAAGATCTGGTTTCAAACTTTGATGAAGTATGGGGGAATATTTAGAAAAGTGTCTCCTTTTTGTAGAACTTAGATAGAAGGTACTGTTTGTCACTAAAATTATTTTCATAAGGATTGAAAGAGACACAATTTGTAAAAAAAAACAACAACAAACTCAAAAAACTAAACCCTAGAAGGGTTTTCAATAAATGCTAATCATTTCCTCCTCCCTTCTCTCAGCAGCTTTTTCTGTGGGGGGTTAGATTTGGGGAAGGTAAGAGTCTGATTTTTCTTTATCCTCATATCCTAGTGAATCGGGTAAGAAAGACATTTCTAGAAACATCTCCTTTCATGAATACATATATATTTTTTATTAAATACCATTCATCCAGAATATTTGAATAGAGTCTCAGAACATAGGTAATAATGTATGAAAAGCATAAAATGTCAGGAAATACTATGCAAAACTATGTCTAGTGGATGTTAAAAGTAGTGTCTTATAGTTCAAATTCATAAAAATGGGCTGCAAAACACATTTATTTCTTCTCTGCTCTAAAAACACCACTGAAATAACAGAATGTAATGCTTATACAATATAACCATAGGAAACATGGAAATGTTCCAGCAAACCAAAAAGTAAGAAATTTCCAAAGTATAAAGATTATGTCAGAGGGACTTCTTGTTTGGGCCACAATAGAATTCTTGGCACTAGGCTTGAATTTTCATCCTAAACGATGGTAGATCTGGACAACATATATGAGGCATCAGTGTTTATGTATGTGACAAAAAGTACAAACCCGTCAACCTGGAAGGAAGGGAAAGACATGACGCGAGCCCCACAGTTGGCTGGATTCCAATGAGGGGCACCTATGCTACCGTGACACCGAGGGGAGTCTACGAATAATGAGTCAAGAGATAGAGATTATAGCTTGCAGCTGCTACGTGCGATTTGAGACCTGCTGAAGAGGCTGGAATTTGTGTAGGGAAGTAAGGAGAGGCACAGAGAAACACTGCAAAAGCCAGAGTAAGGGTTTAGCATGGGTTTTCACCAAGGGCTGCTCTCTGCACGAACAGAATCCACGTCTGTAGGGCTGCAGGGCTGAGATCTCAAGAGTAACACAAGGCAGGGAGATGTTGAAGTTCCTGACTTGCCACAGGGGAGGTGAAACTGCACACCTCAGACACTTACATGAGGCACCAGAAAGGCTACCCATTAGGAGTCAGGGCCTTTTGCTTCAATAAAGGCTATGCCCTATGTTGAAGAACAAGAAAGAAAGAGACTTTTCCTCACAAAGAGTTCAAGTAGGTCTGACAAATTCGAAAGTATCTGCCAGTAATTTAACTGCCCTCCAAAGGATTATCTTAAGGCGCTTTATAAGAAGATAATATCCAGATTTTCTACAGTGTATTATTTAAAATTTCCAGCATGAAGTAAAAACAAATAAAATCTATTGAAAGAAGCAAGAAAATTTGATTCATATTCAAAGTAAAAAGTCAATAATAATAATAGACATCATAATGACTCAGATGTTGAAATTAGTAGATCTCTATTATAAATATATTTTGAGACTAATGGGAAAGATTGTCATGATAATAGAAAAACAATAAGAGTAAATCATGAAAAGCGGACATTCCAGAAGTAACAGGTACAATAAATACAAGAGCTCAGGCAAGACTTAATATCAGATTGCAGCTATTGCAAAAACTACACATGACATTGAAATCAGAGTCTGTGAAATTATCCAATCTCAAATAAAAGGGGAAAAGGACTGAGATAAGTAAGAGACTAACATGGGATAGCATCAAGCCATCAAACTTCTATAACGTTGGAGTCAAAGAAAGATAAGAGACAGCGTAGGGTAGAAGCAACATATTTGAATAAATAATTGCCAGTGCTTCCAATTACAATACAAAGATACAAGAACCTCAACCAAACAGCAGGGTGCATGGAAAGGCTAAAACAAACTAGAGAATAATTTAAAATATCCATTTAACCAATGATAAGACTGCAAAAGAAAGAAAAAGACAGGAGTAACCACCATAAATAAGTGAACAAACAAATGCCTCAAACAGTAAACAGATGACATGGTAGACTTAAACACAGCCACATCAATGATAAATAAATATAAACGTAGTAAACACTTGCATCAGTGTGCTAAAGTTACTACAACAAAGTACCACAAACTCAGTAGATTAAACAACAGAAAATTATTTTCTCCCATTTCTAGAGACTAGAAGCTTAGAATCACACTTTCTTTGGTGGGCTGTGAGACAGAATCTGTTCTAGACTTTTATCCTTGGCTTATAGGTAGCTGTCTTCACGTACACATGTGTGTCGGCATCCAAATTTTTCCTTTTTAGAAGGGCACCAGGTCATAGTAAATTGGATCCTAATGATCTCGTTTTAACTCAGTTACCTTTGTGAAAGATCTTTTCTCCACCTAAGGTCATATCCTAAAGTATTGAGTGTTAGAACCCCAACACATACTTTTGGGAGTAAACAGTTCAACCCCTAACACATTCAAGTTAAGAGGCAGTGATTTGTGGATGATACAAAAGAGAAGGTTAAACTATGAGCTGTCTACTATGGATGCACTTTAATATATAGATAAAAATAGGTTAAAATAAAAAAAGGAAAAGAGGATATACCATGGGCGCCTGGGTGGCTCACTGGGTTAAAGCCTCTGCCTTCGGCTCAGGTCATGATCTCAGGGTCCTGGGATTGAGCCCCGCATTGGGCTCCTTGCTCAGCAGGGAGCCTGCTTCCTCTTCTCTCTCTGCCTGCCTCTCTGCCTACTTGTGATCTGATCTCTCTGTGTCAAATAAATAAATAAAAATCTTAAAAAAAAAAAGAGGATATACCATGAAAACATTAAGCATAGGAAAGCTTACGTAGCTTTGTAACACCAGACAAAATATTCAAAACAAGATGAATTCAAAACAAGATGAATTATCAGAAATAAAATGAAATATGAGAAGGGTAAATTCTTCATAAATGTATCTATACCTAGTGACAGAGCTTAAAACTGCATGGAGTAAAAACTGACAGAACTAAATGGAGAAATAGAAAAATGTTTACTTATAATCAGAGATTTTAACATTCAAATTTCAATAATTAATACATAAAAATGGAAGATTTCAACACTATTAACCAATGCAATTTAATTTTCACTTATAGAACATTACACACAAATTTGCCTGAAAACACCTTAATCTGATTTATATGGAACATTTATGAAGAAGGACTATCTATTCTAGGCTCTAAAGTTGTATAAATTCCATAAGATTAAAATCTGAGATGAACCGATGGTCTCTACATTTTTTCTGATACTGTTCAAATGAATGTGTACATTTGTGAAAACTCAATAAATTGAACACTTAAGGTCTATTCATTTTACTGTATATAAATTCTAACAAATAACAGGTACGTAGGTGGATGTATAGATGGATAGATAGATAAGTAGAAAATAAAAAAAATAAGAAAGTCAATCAATCAATCAGCAAGTCAGTAAATAATGTCTAAAAATACTATGTGGAAAAGTTAAGCCCTGTAAAGGTGAGTGACCCATATCCTTTGCTGGCAGAAATGCAAATGTTACTTTTTCTTTGAATCCAAAAATAACCCCCAAATCAGAAGTAGAATGGAATTTGGTTCATACTATAGGAGTTGGTCAGGGAATTTATTACAGTGATCTTCCTTCCTATTCACAGAAAATGTTTGTCTTAAGTCTTTGCTTTTAGAAGAAAGCCCTAAGTTTAGATCTATAAATTATGGGTTCCAGATACATGCTTTAAGCATTAGATATTGGTAAAAAGAACAGAGCCTGAATGTTGTAGAGAGCATGAAGGATGGAGATACCACTACTTTCCAAAGACTTGTAGAATGAGCACTGAAAGGAAAACTCTTACCAACAAACACAGTTCTTTCTCTGCAGTTATTTTAAGTGTCTTCTAAATTTTTGTGCAGTAATATATTTATTGTCATCTAATGGTCAATATTCAGTCTTTGTGGGTTTATTTTGTTCTATTTTTTTATTTTTTCTTTTTTAAAAAAATTAACATATGATGTATTATTTGTTTCAGGGGTACAGGTCTGTGAATCATCAGTCTTACACAAGTCACAGCACTCACCATAGTATATACCATTCCCAATGTCCATCCCCCAGCCACCCCATTCACCCCCCTTGCCTCCAGCAACCCTCAGTTTGTTTCCTGAGATTAAGAGTCTCTTATGGTTTCTCTCCCTCTGGTTTTGTCTTGTTTCAATTTTCCCTCCCTGCTGCATAGGATCCTCTGTTTTGTTTCTCAAATTCCTCGTATCAGAGAGATCATATAATAATTGTCTTTCTCTGATTGACTTATTTCACTTAGCATAATACCTTCTAGTTCCATCCACGTCGTTGCAAATGGCAAGATTTCAGTTTTTGATGGCTGCATAATATTCCTGTGTGTGTGTGTGTGTATGTGTGTGTGTGTGTATCACATCTTCTTTATCCATTCATCTGTTGGTGGACATCTAGGCTCTTTCCATAGTTTGGCTATTGTGGATATAAACATTGGGGTGCATGTGCCCCTTTGGATCCCTACATTTGTATCCTTAGTGTAAATCCCCAGTAATGTGATTGCTGGGTCGTAGGGTTGCTCTGTTTTCAACTTTTTGAGGATCCTCCATTGTGTTTTCCAGCTTGCATTCCCACCGACAGTATAGGAAGGTTTCCCTTTCTCCACATCTTCACCAACACCTATCGTTTCCTGACTTAATTTTAACCATTCTGACTGGTGTGAGGTGGTATCTCACTGCGGTTTTGATTTATATTTCCCTGATGCCGAGTTATGTTGAACACATTTTCATGTGTCTGTTGGCCATTTGGATGTCTTCTTTGCAGATATGTCTGTTCATGTCTTCTGCCCATTTCTTGATTGGATTATTTGTTCTTTGGGTGTTGAGTTTGATAGGTTTATTTTGTTTTATATTGTTTCTGTTGGTTCTAGTTCATTTTGCCTTATTGTATTGTATTCTATAAGAATATTTTAAGATTAGATTGAAGATATAAAGTATTTGAAGTTGCTTCTACCTGGTCACCACACGAATGGGGCTACCTTACACACTGTTCAAGTCTCGAGATTAGCTGGGTCACACAAACTCAGGTTGTGAGATCCAAGATGGCACTGGTCTCCATCTGGTTCATCTTACTCTGACAGTAGAGGCTTTGGTGATATTAATCTTCCGGAGAACTCTTGTTAGACTTTATAACATATGTTACTCTTTGGCTTTTGTTTCTTTCTCACTCACTCTGAGGCTTTCAAATAAATATATTTGTAGAGAGCAAAAAATTTGCTGCTGGAAACATAATATCTGTATCTCTCTGGATTCCTCTTTTCAAATTTGGCCTCATAACTTACTAAAATTATACAAATTTTCAGTGTTTTTAAAAAGGTGTTTAAAAATGTACCGTAACTACATTTTTGGTTGTTTTCATGGGAGATATAGTCCAAGTAACATTCCTGCATTGCTGGAGATTGAAATCTTTGCTTATTTGTATATCCAGTATATTTTATATATTCGGCCATTTGTCTTTTTCTAATTACTTTTATTTTAGAATGCATTTTTGGAACCTCTATGGTATGTGAAAAGAGATTGGCATTTGATTAAGACAATACTAGCTCCACTAATTGCCTCCTGAACGACCATAGGCAAGTGATTTGACATTGGCAAGCGCCTATTTCCTCATTTTGTCATTGGAAAATGGACATGCATAACTCTGCTCTATATGGATTAAAGAAATTAATGTGTAAAAATCTCACATAATACCTGAAAATAATAGGACCAGAATATTTAACTCCCACATCCATCCTATCTGCCACAAAACTTCTTGGACGGGAATATCCCAAGGGAAGACATAGTATAACATCAGTACTCAATAACATGAATTGCATCGTTGTGCTCTGGGGCAAGTACTTCTTCCAAACAAATCAGACCATATCACTCATATAACTTTCTTCGGTATTTTATAAATTCCTGATATTCTCCTGATTGCCGGAGAATAGAGGATAAATTATTTGCTCACAATCATAACCAAAGAGGACCTAGAAAATAAAAGCCACTAGGATAAGCCAAGCATCAATTCAATTAACAACTGATCTCTCCCTCTTTCAGAAATACATCAGTTGTTAGTCCAGTAGTAAAATCTCTCATTTTACAATACTAAAGCAGATGCTCTGAGAGTTATAAGTGACATACAGAGTTTTAGACTCCAGTCTCACTTCTGAGTTTTAGCTTGCGGACCTTATTTTTTTTTTAAGATCAATTTAATTTACTAATAAAGTTATACTAACTTGGTAACTGCGAAGCCATGTTTTTTTCTCCGTAGTGTGGTAAGGCAGAATGAGCTAGCAATGAGTTGTTCTCATTTTTGAATAATGATTCAACATTAATTTAGATATAAAAAGCACACACACACACACACACACACACACCCTACTCTGAGGGGAAGAAGATGGGGAAACAAAGTACACATGCTCAGACACACAGAAGAAATACGTAACATCTAATTTTAACTTTAAGAATAGGAGGGAGAGGAGTATCAATAATCTAAACAAATACTCTAAGTGTTTTTGATTCGCTAACCTGTGTAGTTCAGTAGGTATTTTGTTGCCCGTCAATATGCTAGAATCATAATTACAGCAATGAAAATAATTATTATCACTGAATTATAAGAAAGATCTGTGTGCTCAACAGCATTATCTCTATATTCTGGTTAAACAATATGTGCTTGAAAGGAAGACAGAGAGGTAGAGGTTATTTTACATTTTAGGATTTTTTTTTTAATTTTTGTCAACCTACGTGATGAGTGTTCTACCATTCCAACGTTATCAATTCATTTGTGATTGCTAATTGCTTATTATGTTTTCCATAGCTCTAGTCTGAGAAATATCATACTGTGACTTTTACAAAGTCTCTTAAAGTTTCTGTAATGCCTAATTTTTAGTCTCAAAGTAACGTGAAATTATTCATATATATATCAAACCATGTGTGTTCATACATATTCCAAACCATAAGAGTTAATAGAAGTTTTTAAATATTATATAAAATTAATTTTATTATATATAATTATTATTTAATTTACATATAATTATATATATGGCATTTAAAAACGTAGACATTACCCAGTCCCTACCTTATTATATATACGTAAGCATATATGTAATAATAAATAATACAATGCTTTTTAAAAGCATCATGATACTGTAATAGAGGAGCTATGAACTGAAGCAGCTTTTCCACCTCTCACCTATGACGTACATCTCCACAAACTTTTTCCCACTTTCATGTTGCACGACCAAAATCGTAAATTGGAAAGCCTAGCCACTCCTGTCTATGATTCCTTCATTATCTTTTCCTGCCAGTTCGTCTTGAACAGGGATAAACCAGTCCACTCCCAAAGGTTTTCAGACTTTAACTGAGGTAAACTAGGGTTGGTATTGAACATCTTTCCCTTCTGAAGCTTATCACCTGTTTTTGTGCATAAGCAATCGTTCTACTCCCTCCATATCAGGGAAAAGTTCTTCCTTTTCTTCTGCAGTGGAGCTGAAGTACCTTCATTTACGTGATTAAGGTAAGGAAAGGAAGTGCTTTCTTTCATTATCAAGGATATCTGCTTCAAAGGATTTTTCTTTTACCACGGAGTAATAACTGGAATGTTTTTCTGTTTTTTTTTTTAATTTTGCATATAAATACATATTTATTTCAGTTTCATCAAGTAAAGCAGAATTGGAAAGGGAAATTATGAAGTCATTTCAGAAAGAAGGTAGTAGACTGTTTATAAGCATTAACACTCTTTAAAAAAATTTGTGGCTATGTCAAAATCTAATGATACTTCCTTTATCATATAATAATGTTATTTTTGTGACTGACAATGCATTCTAAAATATTTAGAAAAAAATTTTTTCTTTTTAATTAAAAAAAATGTTCATTTGATACTAACATAGTCTTCTCTGCAGATTTTAAATGAATATTTGCCTGTTTTATCTTTATCTTTTTACTTTCATTGCATTTGAAGTTTAGTTTCATGTAGATAGCATACTGTTGGCTTTGTGTTTTTTGTTTTTGTTTGTTTGCATCTACTCCGTCAACCTTTATCTTTTTGTTGGTTTATTTAGACCATTTACATCTAACTTAACTCTTGATATGTTGACTTAAGTCTGCCATTTATTATTTGCTTTCTGTTTAGGTTTACTAAATTTCTCATTTCCCTGTTTCTCTTTTTTTTTTACCTTCCCATGGGGTATATAAACACTTTAGGATACCATCTTTATTTTAATGTTTTTTTAATGTTTTTAAGTATATGATTTTATTTCATTTTCTTAGTTGCTTTAGATAAAACAATACACATGTGTAAATTATCATAGTCTACCACTACTGATGTTTTAACATTTTGAGTGCAATGTAGGAAACTTATTACCATGTAGGCCCATTTACCCTTTCAACTTTATTTTTTTAAAGATTTTATTTATTTATTTATTTATTAGAGAGAGAGAGAAAGACAGAAAGAGCAGGCGGGGGAAGGACCAGAGGGGGAGGGACAAGCAGACTCTGAGCTGAGCCCAGAGACTGAAATGGGGCTCCATCCAAGGATCCTGAGATCATGATCAGAGCCAAAACCAAGAGCTGGATGCTTAACTGACTGAGCCACCCAGGCACCCCATACCCTTTCCACTTCTGAAATGCAATTATCTTAAGTATTTTCTCAACATTCATTGAGGACCTCATCAGATAGTGTGATCATTTTCACTACAACTATTAAATATGATTTAATAAATTCATAAAAAGTATGATTTCATATTTATCCCTATTTTCACTTTATTTTTTTATCCCATCTAAATGAGATGAATTTTTTTTTGAAGTTCCAAACCTCCTTCTTTCATTGTTCCTTTTCTGTTTAGAGAACATCCATTAAGCATTCTTTAAGGGTATTGCAGATTCTTTTAGTTTTTCTTCAATTCACAGTTTCTTTGCTTCCCTTTTTCCTCTGAAGGATATGAATATTGGATATAGAATTCATAGTTCTAATTCTTTTTTTGTTGTACTTCAAAAATCTTGTCCACTTCTTCTGGCCTTTATGGTTTCAGATGAGAAATCTGTTGTCATTTAAATTATTGTTCTCCTGTAAGAAATGTGCCATTTTTCTTTTTCTGCTTTCAAGATTTTGACTTTTTTCTTCACTTTCAGAAGTTTAATTATTATCAATCTTGGCATAGATTCTTTGGGTTTGTCCTATTTGGGTTTACTCAGTTTCTTGAATATTTATTTTTATATCTCCATTCAAATCTCTAAAGTTTACAGTCATTATTTTTAAATGCTTCTTCAGCCCATACTCTGTCTCCTCTCCTTCTGGAACGCTGATGGTTGTGAATATAGGCTCTTTTATTCTACAGGTACCTGAGATTCCTTTTATTTTTTTTTTCTTCTTTTTTCCCCAATCAATTTTCTGTTTGTTGTTCAGGCTAAATATATTATATTTGTATGTCTTCAAGTTCACCGATTCTGTCCTCTATCTCTACTTTACTATTGTGCCCATTCCACCGAATATATCATCTCTATTAAGTACAAATATTTTTCCATAACTTCCCTAAATCCTTGTTGGAATTTTTTACTTTTATTTTTTTAAGAGAATGCAAAATTGTTAATTCAGATATTTTTTATTATGTCTGCTTTCAAATGCTTGTCAGATGATCCCAATCTCTGATTCATTTTGATGTTGATAATCTGTTGTCTTTACTCATTTAAGTTGTGAAATTCTTAGTTCTTTGTGTAATAAGTGATTTTTTATTATGTACTAGATATTTTTGATATTATGTTTTGAACTCTAGATTTTATTTAATCTTTTTTTTTTCTTTTTTTAAAGTAAACTCTACCCCCAATGTGGGGCTTGAACTCAGGACCCCAGCTTCAAGAGTTGCATGCTCTACTGACTCAGCCAGCCAGGCATCCCTCTATTTAATCTTTTTTTAAAGCATTTAAAAATATATTTTTTGGTGTATAGCATGAAGGCTGGGAGGGTGTGCATGTTCAGCTTCCTGTTGGGCCCTACTAATGTCACTCTACCAAAAGTGGGTGCTGACTCATACTGCTCTATTCCAGAGTGATGAGGTAGAAGTTCGGCTGCCCCCTCTACCACTAGCAACTTCCTGGTGAAAGTGGGGCAGTGACTCACATACCTCTGTTGCCTTCAACTGGGTGTATATATATATATATATATATATATATATATATATATATTACTTAATTCAGTCCACTGACAGAAGGGAGGGGGAAGTGGGAACTGAATCGCACCACTTGTTGCTTCCGAGGGGTAGGGAGGGTGCTAGGCTAGGCCAGAATTGGGTATGATAATTGGGAAGACTATAGCAAGTTCTTGCTTTTCACAGTACTTAATTTCATGGCTCCAATAATGCATACCAGCTTATTACCATAGAATACAGGAGAAAGAGTATTGCATACTTGTTCATGATGTGGACTCTGGGGCAGGGCTTCACCCCCAGTTTCACATTTAAATATAAATATATTTATGCACATAAAAAAATCTTCAGATGCAAAATTAGGTATGTCACCCATCTGTGTCTTAATTTTCTTGTCTTTAAAATGGGAAAACTGAGAGCTCATAGAGAGGTTCTGACAGAGCAAGAACAGAATGTCCAGCAAAGCATTTAGAACAATGCCTGGCAAATTGTGAAATTTCTTTAGGTATTAACTTTAGTTACATGGAGGGTAACATGTATCCAGTTTTGCCCCACAGTACTATTTTCATTATTGTCTCAACATAGTTATTAATAACACCATTGTTAACTCTCAAAAGTGCCCCAGTTTAGACAACAAATTATATAATCCACCTACTTATATTTCGTTCTTTATTGCATAACAATCATCAATTCACTCAGTCCCTGAAAGTTCTTGAACTCTCTTTATGTCATTGGCCTTCTTTATTCTGCTGAGTACAGTATAAAACATTCAGTCAAAGGCTATTTCAAACAGTGAATTAGAGCAGAAATATGCAGTTCAATTTCCTAGTGATATAAGCCAGGAGGTCTTTTGTCAAGAAGCAGTAAACTGGCCGTCAGAAAAAAGACATCAATATGTTTAGAATGATGTAACATTTTTTCCTAATCTCACCTGATATAATTAAAGAACTCTGTGGCTCAGTTTCTCCTTTGTAAGAAGATAAGGTTGGACTAGGGAACTTATAAAGATCCCACTAAAATATGATCCTGAGATTTTATACAGACACAGCTGTTGAGACAGGTTTATAGATACAGATATGGATAATGTTGTGAGTAAAAATAGACATTTGGTCCCTTGCGTGCACTGCTTCTGGAGATTCTCAAGGAGAATCCATTTCTTTGCCTTTCCTATCATGTAGGAAATGCCACCTGCATTATTTGCATATAGCTCTTTTCTCCATCCTGAAATCACATCACTCCAGCCCCTCATTCCATGTCAGTCATCCCATCTACAACTGTAACTTTCTCTTACTCATATAAGAATCCTTGTAATTATGCTGGGCCCACTCAGATAACCCAGGTTCGTCTTCCCATCTCAAGCTTCTTGAATAATTACATCAGCAATGTCCTTTTTGCCATGTTAACATATGAACAGTTCCAAGGATTAGAATGTAGATACCTTGGGAAGCCATTATGCTGTCCACCACAACAGATACCCTTCCATTTCCATACTTGAAATAAAATAATCTCCTAAGCAACCAAGAAGCTAATTTAGAAAATCCAACTGGCCACACCAGGCTCCACAGTGAAACTTGAGGATGGTTACATCGTACATTTAGATTCCAATTTCTACATAAGGCTCTTCCCATTGTATGCCTTGTCACGTCTTTCTTCCTTTAAAGTCTGAGAACACTGAGTTTGCAAATATATAGTCTAAAAGTTTTTGTCCAAAGAGGTCTTAGAATTCCACTATATCTAAATACACAATTACTAATTTAAGTTTAATATAGTGGAATGGTTGAGTTTCTTTTGTTTTTTGTTTCTTTTTGGTTTTAAGTAGGCTCCATACCTAACATGGGACTTGAACTCACGACCCTGAGATCAAGAGTCCTTGCTCTATCAACTGAGCCAGGCAGGCACCCTTCAGGTTCTTCATGAGAATGACTAATGACATTTTTCTTTTCTTTGTTTTAAAGATGGGGTGAGAGTGGGAGGGAGAGGCAAAGATAGAGTGAGAGAGAATCTTAAGCAGGCTCCATGCCCATTGTGGAGCCCAGTGTGGGGCTCAATTCCACAGCCCTGAAACTGTGACCTGAGCCAAAATTAAGAGTCAGATGCTCAACTGACTAAGCTACGCAGGCACTCCCCCGCCCCCCTTTTTTTTGACTAGTCACATTTTTTTTAAGGTTTTTACTTATTTATTTATTTTAGAAAAAGAGAGAGAGCATAAGTGGAGGGAGGGGCAGAGAGAGAGAAGAAGAATTTCAAGCAGAATATACACTGAGCATGGAGCTCACCATGGGGCTGGATCCCATGACCCAGAGATCATGACATGAACTGAAACCAAGAGTCCCATGCTTAACCGACTGAGCTACCCAGGCACCGCAATTAGTCACATTTTAAAGTTTGTTTTTAGCATAAACTGACAAATCATTCATAATTTGAAACATCTGGGCTCAAAAATTAAAGAAAAAAAGATATGTCTATACGATGAAAAATTTTAAGTATACACAGTATGTAAATGACTCATTATCTTAATTTCTATCTTTTCATAAATGTTGAACAATCTCAGAAACCATTATCTTGTTCCAAAAATTGTCAAGCAAAAAAATAAAACAAAACAAAACAAAAAACAAAACAAAACAAAAAAACCCGAAAAAAAAACAAAAATTGTCAAGCAAGGTGCATTTCCTTTTGATGTTTAGATAGTTAGGTTATTTCACATTTTTCTCTTAGGGATTATGTTGCTATCCTAAAGCTTGCCTTTGGCTGGAATCAGCTGCCTGCAAATTTTTACCTACAAATAGTCATAGAAAGACATTGCAAATTAGTGCAGTTTCTGGTAACTAAAATAACCTGCAGCTAGCTTGCAGGCAGCAGTGAATAATAAAATAGGTGTACTAAAGTTCATTTCAGAACTTTAGTCCTTTGTGAAGTGAAGGGAAAATTCATAACTGGAAAGTCTGTGACTCTCTCATGAGCATGATAGATTATTTCAAATACAAACACAGGCTTATGGACCATTTACAGCCAATTCTGAAATTTATGTTATAGTCTCAGATGATTTTTTTTCCCAAAGTAAGTATAAAGAATAGTAAGAGAAAGATTAAGAGGGAATCAGAGACACACACACACACAGAGAAACAGACGAGACAGAGACATTTACTATAATCACTTTCAAAAAAATGATAGATTTAATTAGAATCTAAACTGCTTTCCTACAGTTTATATATTCTCAGGGGTAAGCATGTGTGTGTGTGTGTGTGTGTGTGTGTGTGTGGTGGGGGTGTGATGGCAGGTTTTATAACTCAACTATTTTTTGAAATGGTTGTGAACTTCACAAATTAAGTGAAACAAACTTGACAAAAGTTTTTTGTATGTGGAAAAAATGTATTATTTTCATATTTATGTCCAATCAACATTAATTGTAAAGGTTTTATTTTTTCTCAAAAATAACTGAAAATGAAATTAACATATTTTAAGCAAAAGCAAGCTTATACTCCCTCCAGGATGATATCCAAAATCCTAAGGAAGTTTGACCTGATTTGGAATTTGAGACTTAACTTTCAATAAATCATAGCTATTTATAAAGCTTCCTGTATTTTTATTTAGCATGCGTATATAAGGAAATCATTTTTTCAGTAGCTTTTTCTCGGATATTAATAATGATTATGGAAAAAAGGAAAAATGCGGATTCATTAGGTAAAACTGGCAAAGCATATCCAAAGTAGAAAGTTTCCTAAGTACTTATAATTAATATTTGAATAGATATTCAGGTTTTCAGAGTTAAAAACCAATGCATACTTTCATTTTTTCCCAGTTTATCTTAAATATGGCTATCCATGAATAATCATTGTTTAATGTTTTTATATAACCCCCTCTTTGTACATTTGTACATTTTAGTAATTGAGATGCATTATTTATGATTATTACTAAAATAATTCCAAGTAACCAGAAACTAACTTTCTATCATGATGAATGCAAAATGCTTTATTTTTAATAGGAGGCAAGTATTGGGCGCCTGGGTGGCTCAGTGGGTTAAAGCCTCTGCTTTCGGCTCAGGTCATGATCTCAGGGTCCTGAGATCGAGGCCCGCATCAGGCTCTCTGCTCAGCAGGGAGCCTGCTTCCTCCTCTCCTTGTCTCTCTGCCTGCCTCTCTGCCTACTTGTGATCTCTCTCTTTCTGTGTCAAATAAATAAATAAAATCTTTAAAAAAATAAAAAATAAAAAAAATAAAAATAAAAATAAGAGGCAAGTATTTTATTGAATGAAAATATTGGAAAAAATAATGTTGGGTTTAATTTTGACTCTGCTATAGGTGGAAATCTAAATATTTTTGCCAAATGCTCTATTAGACCCTAATCAAATATTTAAATTTGTTAACTTACTGGCATTTTAAAAATACAATTATCATATGTGGTTGAGGAGATTCAAACATTCAAAATATGTAAAATTCAAAGTGCAGCTTATTTGTCTTACTCTTCATGTACTCTACTTTTCTATGATTGTATGTTTGCACAGAAGATATGTCAACTTTGTATATATATTTCACCATTTTAGTAAAATTCTAATCAAGGTGTGCATATTATTTACACAATGTTCCTTTTTTATTCTTTGTCAGTACATACACAGCTAACGCAATTTTTAGAGGGCTGCATATTTTCTAGAACATTGATACACTGTAACTTATTTATTCATATCCTAATTAAATTGTTTCCAGGTTTCATTTTTAGAGTGTTTCAGTGACCTTTCCCAAAATATATCTTTATGCCTATAAAAGAATAAAAATTTTTCCATATGCGCCATAAAGTGTAATAGTTATATTAGTGTATATACATTTTCAGTTGGGTAGATATTTCAGAATAGCCCTGAATTTTTCTAAGAATTTTTACTTGCTCAATTCTTCCCATTCTAAATCTGGCAGAAGAAAAGTAGAAAATAGAGAAAAGAAAGAAAAGAAAAACCCTACTTTATAGGATCTTGAAAAGGGACTTGTAAGAAGAAATAGAAAGAGAAAAGTATAATTAGAGGGAAAGTATAGTTAGCAATAACTGAAGTTACCATCTTGTCAAATTTTGAACCACTCTTTTCCTGTTTAATGAGATTTCCATTTTCTTCTCCTATCACAATATATAAGGCCTTCACGACCTGACCCTCAGGAGTTCTACTATTCTCTCATTTTGCCCTATTGTGCAGCTAGATCATCATACAATTCTCAGAACTTCCATGATCTCTGGAAACTCCTATATGGCTATCTTACTGACGTCACTCTCTCCTAGGCCCTTTTAATCTTCTATAGCTATGCTTTTAATTTTCCTTGCTGAAATGATTTCCTCCATTCACATGCCAGTTGATTACCATAGTATCTTAAGTACTCCACTGAAGTGTATCCTCTTTGCTAAGATTTTCCTGACATCAACATAAAGCAGATTTTACACATCCTCCTTTCTCCTATCTCATCCCTCTGCAATTAGCATACCCCGAACACAAGGCTTATCAGCCTTTTAGATATTTTAGTTTAAATGACAGTAGCCTTTATGCTTCTTAAGAGGCATACACTTCATACTTTATCTTCTTATGCTGATCGCTTAGCACATTGGCTGAGAAAAGGTAAATGCTCAGTATTTGTTAAATAAATAAGTAAATAAATGAAAAACTAGATGAATGAATGAATGAATGAAAGGAATTAGGAAGTGGAAGACAGACTTAAAACTGTTCAAATATTTCCCCCCAATTATTTCAGAAATATGAGAAAGAAAGTCAAGGGGGAAATGTTACATTTACCAGAAAAGCATTAGTTTGATCAAGAATCATCTTCCCTTGCTCTACCCTTTTAGACCTGTAAAGCTTTAAAGTTCGCTAATGTCTGCATAACCATGACTGAATGAAGTAAGAATTTTTAAGAACACATATGATATTTTAATATAAACAGTTAGAGAATATGAAAACAAATAAATTATCTCATGATCCCATCCTTGAGCAAACACCATCATTTTAAAAACTTAACACAATGGATAGTAAACCATTCAAATGGGACTGGAAGAGGTAGAAAAAGGGGAGGAAAGAGAGGACAAGAATGAGTAGAAGTGAAAGGAGAAGAGAAAGAATGGGGAGGAAAAGGAGGAGGAGGAGACAGCTTCTTCCTCTCCCACTGGCCCCTCTCCCCACCAGAAACCACAGGCATTTACACAAATAGAAACACATATGCACTTTGTATGTCCATGTGTGTGTATGCGTGTGCGTGTATCCCTTCCTGATTTTTTTAAGGTGGTTTTTTTTTTTTTTTTGTAATTTATTTGAGAGAGACAGAGAACGTGAGCAGGGGGGGAGAGGCAGAAGGAGAGGGAGAAGCAGACTCCCCACTGAGCAGGGAGCCCAGTGTGGGGCTCTATCCCAGGACCCAGAGATCACGACCTGAGCTGAAGGCAGATGCTTAGCCTTCTAAACCACCCAGGCACCTGCAGAGTCTGTCTTTCCGTATGAACACATACTTTCTCATCCTTTCAGAATTTGAGCAGTCCACTGGGGGACTCCACCACAGTATGGTGGAACAGTCCCCTGTGGAAGGACACTCGTTCCCATTTTTCTTTAGATACTCTGACATACAATACATTAGACTTTTAAAATTAGTTTTTAATTTGTAATAAAACAATTTTATACTTACTTGAAACTTTAGAGTTTAAAAATAACAGTCATATATTATTTAACCTTTAGCTATAAATAGAATGTGTTTGATGTGGCACAGAAAAGATGCTTGATAAAGATTTCTAGAGAAATGAAGGAATAACTGAATGGTTACATGTACCTTCCAGAGGAGTTGATTCAGGATCAGCAAATTTTAGCAATTGTCCTCATGCTGAAAGAAGATATTAAGTAGTGAAGACAGGATAGAATCCATGTCTTTGGATTCTTTATTTGTTGACCATTCTTGCTATCCTAATGGAGAATTTATGAATTTACCCATGTAGGTTATGATGTATCTCAATTACCTGGTCAAAGAAATTGATATTGCATAATATTTGGCAACAACATTTTCATATTGATCAACTTAATGCATCAGCTCTAAATATAGAGCACACTGAGTAGCATTATGCATAAATACAAGGCAACTTCTCCAGCAGCAATCTCTACTCAGGCAACTGCTCTATTTCTATCAGAGTGTTTCGAGGTAATACCGTATATCATTATTTAGAATAAATTGACAAATGATTGCTAACATTTGTTATAAGATAGAAATAATTTCTCCCCCCTCCCAGTATGAACTCTGAAATATACAGATCATTTTTATTCCTTGTTCCTCTAATGGAGGAGTCATCTTCATGAGATACGAGTATCCTTTAGTATTATTAAAATGCTTCTGACAAAAGTAACTCTCTAGGACTAATATGAATGACTTATACTTATGAAGTGTACCAAGTAAAATTAAAATTCCTATTGTTTTGGTGATGTGTGTGTGTGTGTGTGTGTGTGTGTGTGTGTGCATGTTACTCCAGTATGGAATTGTAAGTAAGTAAAAACTGAACTTGAGAAAGTTGAAGTGACATGTTTTTTGAAGAAAAACACCCCATGACACAATTTGCTGTTTTCAAGCAATCCTTTTGTCAAATAAATCTTATGGCTGTGCCTAGAATCTATAGATAGTGAAAAGATTTAGTGACTGCTTCCTGCTTTCTGTTAGTTTTATCTTCTATCTGATTATACGAGTTTCACATGACAGTACACTGCCACGTTTGAGTTCAATGAATAAGCGTGTAATGAATTCTCCCTGTGCCTTACTGCTCCCCCTCCACCGCTTTTTCCCAACAATTGCTATATATAATCTTCTCCCCTACATGTCTGTGCTCAGGTCCATTACCATCTCTTATTCTTAGGTACGTGTTTTCTACCATTTAATTTATATGTCTAGAGCAACTTCCAGTTTCTCAGAATTTTCTTACTTCTACCTGTGTTAATCTACTGTTTGTTTTGTTAATAAAATATTGAGTCAAAGGCAATCCCCCAGGAGTGTTATATGCTGTAGAAGATTTGGTTCATTTTCCAGCAAAAGTTGTTTTTAAACCCCTCCTCCCACTTTGCAATGATTCTTGATATGCCCCAACTAATCTTACTTAATTACTTAGAAGTAGTGTTTGTTTTAAGCTTGATTTACTTGATGTGCATTTTGGAATATTAAACAATATTCCTCACACCCTGCCCTGTTCCTTGTTAGAATGCAGTCTTTGGGGCCCAATGGGGTTTTCATTTTAGTAATACATAAGGTTCATTAGTTTATACAACTTATTGGTCTCCTATTTAATTTTGACATATAAAAAATAGAAATAATTGATATTCAAAGTAATAAAACTATTGATAACATAAATAAAATGGCATTGAATTTAAATAGTAATAAATTGGGGATACACACCATGGTGTTTTATTTATTCAGTTTTAAATTGTCTTGATGATAGTGATCTAAATATTAAACACTTACGTGTGTCAAGAGAATATTTTCCATTTGTTTATATATTAGCTACTCTACCCAATAAATATTAATGATAGCCTGCTAATGTTAAATATACTATTTTCCACATTTTCCCTAAAATTGAAAATAATTCTGACAATGCATACACTGCATATAATGATAAAGAAATGAAGACTTTTGTTGTACATTTGACATTTTATATTTTTAATGCACATTAGAAAAGGAACAGCAAAAATAGTGAAGTAATGGCAGAGAATGTTCGTGTTTGATAAGAATTTGTGCATGACTTTGATATTATAACACTTAGTAGTCTCTTTTGTTATTTTGTTGAAACAATAAAACAATTATATATATATATATTTTTAAAGATTTTATTTATTTATTTGACAGAGAGAGAGAGATCACAAGTAGGCAGAGAGGCAGACAGAGAAAGAGAAGGAAGCAGGCTCCCCTGCTGAGCAGGGAGCCTGATGCGGACCTCGATCCCAGGACCCTGAGATCATGACCTGAGCTGAAGGCAGAGGCTTAACCCACTGAGCCTCCCAGGCGCCCCTATAACAGTTATATTTTGATACCAGATGGAGCAGTGGAAACATGTGAAGAGAAATCACAAAGTTCTGGATGTTTCAAACTTTATTGTGTGAGAATTCTTCTCATAGAAATAGCTCAATATTTTTTATCCAAAAATATAATCATTATCTCATTGCACAATTTTGATTTTAATAGCAAGAATATCTTACTCTTGCTACTTACTTACAAAGGTGTTTCTTTATCTATTGATGGAATCATTTAATTTTTGAAGAAAAAATGGAGGCAGTGAAACATTGAAGTTTGTTGCTAATCTGGCTAATTAATAGAGAAATTAATAGTAAGACTAAAATTCTCTAGAGTCTAGAAGTGTCTAGGCTTCACTTTTATTATGTCTCAGTTTGAGTTCCTATTTGCTAGTTAGTTTTGCTGATGCAAATTATATTTGTCAAGAATGTAAGACAACTGTGGGGTGTCTGGGTGCCTCAGTCGGTTAATTTAACCTTTGGTTTCAGCTCAGGTCATGATCTCAGGGTCCTGAGATCAGGCCCTGTGTCAGGCTCTGTGGTTAGCAGGGAGACTGCTTGAGATTCTTTCCCTCTCCCTCTGCCTCCTCCTCTGCTTCTCCCCCTGCTCGTGCCCTCGTTGTCCCTTTCTCTCTCTATCTCAAATAAATAAATAAAATCTTTAAAAAAATGTAAGACAACTATCAACACTTCAAATAGAAATTACTGTCATATTATGATTAAAAACAGGGGAATTTATTTTTCGTTTTCCTATTGGGTCCTTTGTATACAGTGTACTAGCAATTGTTTTATAAAACTCAACACTAATGGTAGATAACGGAGATCAATACACCTGGTAAAAATGCAGTGATTCCAAAATCGAAGAGCTAAAAACAGTATCTTTCATCAATCCCAAGGTGCACATTTCAAGTGTTTATCATTAGTGCTTTTGTAGCATTATTTTGATTTTGCAAATCTCTACGACACCTTCATATTTAAATCAATCTTACTGGTAAATGAAATCTTCATTAATTAGGTTAAGTAAGAAAAAGATACCATTTCATTTCTCCCAAAGGCTATTCTTAGTAGACAGACTAAGAAGAAGTTGGGCATAGAAATCTGGTCATAACTGGTCAAATTATCTGGTAGCTAAAACAGCAGTTTGTTTTCAAATCAATATATTAGTGTGTTCAAAAAATTGGACTTAAAATTGGGGGAAAGAAATTAGACCACAATGTAGCAGTTAACTTGTGCAAAAATCTCATATGCGTAGCTTTTCTTTCTTTCTTTTTTTTCCCCTTATTTTATTTACAAATCTTCAGGTCAGTCCATCTCTGGCAATTTTATTACACAATGAAGGACCAGGTGGCATTTTGCTTTTTTCAGGAATAACGTTGTTCAAGGGTGATGATGAGTGAATATTTCTTTCATTCATTGATCCATTAGTTTATGCAAACTTAACTTCTAGCCCTTTGGGATCTGAACTGCTGCTGATGTTAAGTTTATTCTCAAATTACTTCTTTAAAAGTCTATTCTAGGTAGTTTCTAATTAGACACCCCCAGATGGTATGAATCAAGCAGCTGTAATCCCAGCTGGGAACAAGTGTGAAGAAAATGCTCATCTTTTTTTTTTCTTCCTTTTTTTTTTCATTTCTTAGCTTTTTTTCCCCTTTCTTACAACTTTCAATATTCTCACCATTTTCACAGGCTTTTGAATACTGTAAATCACTGGTTCGTATGCTCTGGAATACTAATGAGATATCCTGTTTTAGCAGTAAAGATGTCGGGTCTATGCATATAGTGGACCACCTGGACATTGGAATGATTCCATCTGAAAGCTATTTAGTAGAAAATGTGCTGTATTGAAAGTAATACCAACAACTCTTTACACAATTAAGGCACAAGACTTTGTGGGGCATACCTATTTTCCTCAGCTCTCCACGGTCTTCCCAGATCCTTTCAAAATCCCTTTTAGGTTACGGGATGTCATTCAGTCATCCACAAGTTTGGGTCTGTCTTCATGAATATAGAGACATTTGAGATAACTGTTTCATAATAAAAAACAAAGCTATCATTAACTACTAAACCCACAAATATCAAGACCTTACTGTACTGTTATTAATTCACACATTATTTCATTAGTCCTAATGACTGTAGCTTGTATCCTTACTATACTATATTCCCAGTCTGCAGAGGAAGAGACCAAGGATGAGAGAAATTACATAATCTTCCAATAGTAAACAAGGAATGTGGTAGTGCTGGAAATTGTCCTAATAGTAGTGAACAACATTTATTGAGTGTCTGCAAAGAGTCAGACAGTGTGCTAACTTCTCAATACATATGTTAATATTCAGGACTGCCTTATAACCTGAATATTTTGATCTAGGACAAATGTCAAGTAGATGGGATGCTCCTATTTGTTTCAGTCATCCTGAAAATCAGTGCTGGGAGAGTGAATTCTGACTTGTCTAGTATGATATGATCCAAACTATAGTTTATGGATGAGCAAAACAGGAAGGAGGGAAATCAAGAATAATTAAGGAACCAGGAAAATGTGCTTTCCTGTGCTTTTTATTTAAATGCTTTAAATAAAAATTAAAGGAAAAATGTGTACGACAAATGTTACTAGTACCTAAAAATGCAGTATAGAATGTGGATTTTGCTATTTTCTGGATTATTCGAAAGACTAGTAAAATTACACCGAAAAGATAAAAGAGCTAACAGCAATAATCAGCTTATTAGCAAGGAAATGAAAGATGCCAAAAGTAAATATGCAAGACTCAATTAAGAATTAGTATGTAGGATATTTTTAAAAAGCTCTTGATAAGATTAACCAAAGACATGAGCAGATATTTTAGAGAAGAGGGACAAGAATGGTCAATAAGCCTGAATCACCACATAGCGTGGCACAACCCCTCTCCTGCCTCCATCTCCCATCCTTCTCCGACTCTTGACATCCATCCAGACGGCTCCTTGGAGCACACAACACATCGTGAGCAGTAACCAGTATTGCCTCAATCTCTTACCTCTTATTTTCTTCATCTTCTTGCTTGAGCCAACACTGGGGTCTTCCCTGAAAATTCCTGTCAAATAAGGGCTGATTTTTTTTTTTAATTGAAGCCTTTGTATAGGAACTCTGGAGGTGAGAACGAGTGTTTCATTTTCCTCCTTGTCATTTCCAGACCATTTTTTTTCTGCCATTCTTCCTAAATCCCCTCAAAACTTTTGAAAATTTACCCTAATGCCCACTCCTAGACTCTTTCCAATACTACCTATATCATAATTCTTGGTATTTCAGTATCAGTAGGGATAATAGATGATTATTCTAAATCTCTAACCTCTTTTTCTCATTTCCAGGGTTTTCATTACTAATATTTCCAGTAACTGTATTCTCTGCAACCTCGATTTCAAGCTACTCAATTTCTGAAGACACTCCTTCCAGTTTTTTTCCCCTGTAATAACTCAGTTCTAATAATCTCCCCAACACACTATAAACTATTATTCATTTATTTTATTTTTTTATATTTAATATCTCCTATCTGTGGCTTTATACCCTTTCTTACAACCATCCCAAATTTTATCATTGGTTGTTATTATTCCTTTGCATACAACTTTAAGTTCTTTGCCCTGACTCTGGTTAAATCCACCTCTCTGCTTCCACCATATCCATGGTAGTGACAGTGTAATGTGGCAGGAGGAAATACACAGCCATGCTGAGGTGTCTGCTATGACCACAGACGTCAAGTGGTCCCAGTGGCTGTCCTACTGGATTCTCTTGATCCATTGAGTCTGCTCCTTAGTCTAGAAAATCTTTTCATGTTATCCTGTTTCCTCAAACCTCCAACCATTTCTCCTTCATACTCTCTCTCAACTGATATCCTAACTCAGTTTTTACTGAGAAAATAAAAGCAGCCAGAAGAGAGTATCTTCCCAGAATTTTTTCTTCGGTACTGACATCTGCGTACCTATCCTTTGCCTTCACTTCCACAACTACAGGTGAAGACCAACCCCTCCACTCACAGCTTAATTTCCATTTGCCTTTGCTTATTCAGGGACATCGTTCAAGCAAGCTCACTCTTTCTTCTCTTTCTCTTATGGAACCAGGGATATCAAATCCTGCTTCGGGACCTTCAAGAGGTTACTTAATTGTTGGAGTTAATAAAATGTTTTTTGTTATTAGTCCTATCCTTAAGACTTCATGCAACCTAGTTCTCAAGCCATGAGCTGGCACATTCACATTTGCTGGCAAAGTTGGTTGTTGCAATGACATTGCTGAAAAGATGTTGGTGGCGAAGGAAAACCATACCAGAGAGGGAAAGAAGAGAAATTGTCATTATCTGGAAACTAGACTAAGATACTCATCACTTCTAGTCAACATGTCAAGGTGTCTTCTGAAAATGTCCACCAATGGCTGGAAGATGAGGAAAGTCACCTTGTTTGGGTAGACCTCATCTGTAGAATTTAAGCCACATCAACAATTATGTCATTGAATTGCCTAAGGCAACCCAAAGTAGGGCAGTTTGGTTCCCAGGGCACTTCAACAGGATCCCAAGTCAGTGGGTAGTGTGTAAAATTCAATTTGCATTTCTCAGTTGTGGTCTGCAAGAAGCCTGGTAGCTTCCTGAGCAAAAATATGCACAACACATCAAAGAGTCTGACATATGTTTTTTTTTCCCCCTAAAGAAAAGGTTACAGATCAATCTGAACTTTCAAGCGAGATGAAAGACTCTAACATCTAAAGAAAGATGACAAGATGTGTATTTTCATGACAAAATATAATTTAAAACCTCTTCAGATCCTCCCCCACAAGATGCCAGAAGTCATTTCTTTTTTTTCCCCAAAAGCATATTATTGGAGTCATAATTCACATTCAAGAAAATGGAATAGAAAGTCAGAAGGATATAACACTCTACTTTCAAGGGTTCTGAATGTGTTTCCTGGACTGGTTTTTGCTATAGTCATGGGGCAGACTATGTGCATATTCTTACTCTTACTAATTAAACAGTAAATATTATAAAACAATTCCCAGGGATATAAAAACTATCTGTTATTGCTTAGGGGTGACCAAACTGATGCTCCTACTTCTTATGTCTAAATTTAGCACAGAAATGCAAAAATATGCACAGAAAAGGCTAAGTGAAGAGGAATCAAATTGGTTACAAAGAATAAGTAAGTAGAAATATTTCTTACAACTGACCATGCCATTTTATGTGGTGGCAGTAGGTCCTACTAAAATGTAACATATTACGTTTTGTTGTGACCAAATGTAGCACATTGTCAAAAAAAAAAATTCCAAGGGTTTTGAGGGAAAAACACTCAGAAGTGGAATTCAGGAGTCACATTCAGAGACATTCATATCAATACAAGAGGCACGAGTCATATCACACCGGAATGTTATTGTTAACTATAATTAGAGGCTTATCTCATTTTCTATTATTTCACTTAAAAATGAAGGGTCTATTTAGTCAAATGTTTCAGAAATACAATGTTTTAGAAAAGACTTGAGAGGCAGTTTCTTTTATACAGAGCCACTGTTGAATATATTCATGAATTTTTTTTGTCAATTGTCTTCCCCTTCCCCCCCCCCCCCCCCCCCACCAAGGGAATAAGCTGTAAAATGGATTGTGAGTTTCAGGAAGACTCCATATACACAAAAGCAGTGTGAATGTGGCCTCAGGAACATTCAGGATTTGATCTCCCAATCTTTGCTGCTGTAGTAATGCCTTTTTTTCTTTGTTTTTTACTTGTTTCTTGTTTGTTTGTTGTTTGTGTTTTATTCAGTTTCTCCATACAAAAAAATGAATTCTTAATTAAATTGAATACATTGTATTCCTCAGGAAGAAATGCAATTGCATATCCTATTGTATGTGAGAGTTCTAATTGATTATCTCAATCAATAAATGTATTGGTGAACTATGACATAGTGAGAATGAATTTCTAAATAATATAGTTATTTCTAGTATCAACAGAAAATCCTGAGAATAGATAGCATTAGTAAAATCTATGTCAAAAGTGGCCACAGTTGATTAATTGTGCGTAGTAAGTACTGAAAACAAAATTTTCACATTGACTTCAAACTGAAGTCACATAAGAGAAGACTGTTAAATCCTTGCATTGTGCAACATGAACATGCTCCAGAAGGACTTCTCTTCCAGCTGTAAGAAATAACCACGGAAGAGATAGAATGTGGGTTAAGGACAATAGTGGGACAAATCAAAGGTGCTCTGATCAAGGGATACCTGGGTGACTCAGTTGGTTAAGCATCAACCTTTGGCTCAGCTCATGATGTTGGGGTCCTGGGATCGGCATCAGGCTACCTGCTCAGCAGCAGGAGTCTGCTTCTCCCTCTCTCTCTGTCCCCCTGCTCATGCGCGTGCACGCTCTCTCTCTCTCAAATAAATAAACAAAATATTCATTTTTTTTTTAAAAATTGCTCTGGTCAATTGTGAGACTTACTAGAAATTAGAAATGATTGCAGGGAGTAAGTGGACAGCGAGAAATTGGAGACATGGGCGCCTGGGTGGCTCAGTGGGTTAAAGCCTCTGCCTTCGGCTCAGGTCATGATCTCAGGGTCCTGGGATCGAGGCCCGCGTCGGGCTCCCTGCCCAGCAGGGAGCCTGCTTCCTCCTATCTCTCTGCCTGCCTCTCTGCCTGCTTGTGATCTGATCTCTCTCTGTGTCAAATAAATAAATAAAATCTTTTAAAAAAAATTGGGCACATTATCCCCACCTTTATGCATTCGTACTGCCTCACTCTTTCTTCCCCAGTTCACAGGAAAAAGGCACCTGGTGACTACAGTTGTAAATTTTAGCTTTCCTATTTGAAAGTTTGAATCAGCAATAACATTAGTGGAGTTATTACAGTTTGAACATTGATTGTTTTAAATGGGAAAAGTAAGTACGAGAGGAAGAAGACAAGAGGCTAATTCTTCTCTGGCAATCCAAAGCTCTTAACTTTCTCCGCTGTGAACACAGCGTATATGCAATATATCATCACTACTAGCAGCATATCTGCATGTTCTCACAAGCAGCTGTAAGTCCTCAATTCTGTACAGGAGAAACTTTGATTCACCCATGTCAATGGTGATTCAAAAAATACTGATCTAAAACCCTGTCCAATACTGTGAGAAATGCTCTCATAGAAAGCAAGAAACATTGTAGTGGCTAAAAGTACACCGAAAATCTTTGCGACTTTTAAGAGCTCTCTTTGAAGTAGCATTCCAAACTTACAGAAACATATTAATAAAAGAATGACCAAGTGTTGAAAAGCAAAAGATTTGTAGGCATGAGATTCTAGAAAGACGGCTTTATATTCTTTACAGAATCAGTAAAGCCTAGCTTACAGAAGGCATAGGAGCAAAGGAAATTTAAAAGCTATCCTTAGGTATCCTTGGGTATTTGAAGATCCGGAAGGAAGACTGGACTGTTTAATTTTGTTCTGGGGGAAAACCCAAGATCCACCAGAACTAGAAAGAAACTATTCTCGTCTATTCTTGGGAGTAGAAAGCAAGCTGAGTTGGTGGCCACCGTGCTGGGTAGTAAGTTGGAGCAAGATCTCATTCAGTGTAATTCATAACCAATGTTGAGAGGAGATTAATAAGTATACATATAAATATAAGCGTTATCCTTAACTACAGAGAAAATTGTGACTGTGTTCATTCAGATGCTAGAGACTGCTTATCAAAAATCATCAACAGGGCGCCTGGGTGGCTCAGTGGGTTAAAGCCTCTGCCTTCGGCTCAGGTCATGATCTCAGGGTCCTGGGATCGAGGCCTGCATTGGGCTCCCTGCTCAGCGGGGAGCCTGCTTCCTCCTCTCTCTGCCTGCCTCTCTGCCTACTTGTGATCTCTGTCTCTCTGTCAAATAAATAAATAAAATCTTTTTAAAAAATCATAAACAAAAGATCGTTGCATGAGGTAGACTTTTGAAATAGACTACTTGGAATGTATCTTCCTATCCCCCAAATCTCTAACTGATATGCCAGAATTTAGCATAGCTATGTTATAGGGAAAGGGAGGACGGTGACACAGGCAAGGCATTGGAAGCATAATTAATTGAGTGGCTTGGTCGAGAAAAAGATGCTGTGCGAGGATTTGGATAGCGCAATCCGAGCAGTGTTTTTCCTTCCTTTATGCTTTCTGGAGTTACGTAAGTGGATTTACAAAAGAAAAACTATGGTAGGGTGGATTATAGGTCGTTTTCCAGCAAAGATATAGAAAGGAACACTTTCAGAAAAGATATACCAACCACATTTACACTTTTGTTTCTCCTGCTAAGCAAGTGTCTCTGTTCACCTAAGTGTGACTGAGCTTTGTAGGTGATGACATTCAATTTGAAATATACGGCTTTATAACATCTTATGTTCTATGTTGACCTGAAAAGTTTCTTGAGATAAAGAAATGAACCTATGGATTATAAGAAAGTTTAGATATCAGCACATTCAATTGTATATTCTTTTTGGGAAGCAGAAGTAGATTTGATGGCCCATAAGTCAGCACTTCTGGAAGAGAAATGATTTTAGACCTTAAGAGGCAAGATTCACCTGAAAGTATTCGAAACAGAATTTCTCATTTTTCCTGAAAATAATCCTATAGCATAAACTCATTCACTGGCTCTTAGATCCCTCTGAGAGATCCTGTACTCTGAAATTCTATGGTAATCTTCTGTGAAGCTTGTCTTGTGAATCAGGGATAAAACGCACAAATAAACACTTCCGAGGAATTTTCAGCTTGCTGATAGTAATTTCCTCGGAGACGTGTGTAAGCTATTTCAGAACCATGGGCAGGTGATACCAAATGCAGTAACTAATCAGTGGTTACTCAGCAGAGATCACGGAGACTTTTCTCTTTTATTCCACCAAGTTGTCAATGTGGGGCACATGCAATTGCTACAACCCATTCGGTATTTACACGCTGCTTGAAAAGACTCTTGCATTTTCCCCCTTCATGTGTAGAAACAGTTTGAGGCTTTTCAGGGAGTCCTTTAAGGAAACACAGGTAAGTGGGCATTTTATAATTAGCAGATGCCAAAGGAAGGAAAGCTGCCCTTTTGGAAAGGCTTTGAATGCGCTTCCTTGTCTCTTCTTAATGGCCCCGAGGTTTCTGAGATGGATTTTGTTCATTATGAGGTCAGCAGAATGCACAAGTAAGAGACCTTCAGTTCATATTTCACAGAGGGAAATTCACAGTGGCAGATTTTTCCCCCCAATCATATCTGAAAGAGAAAAAGGAAGTGGCATCACTGAGGCATGAGAGAACAGAAAAGAATGTCTTTCCCTTTCATCCCGTGATGGGACTGACCCCAGCACACTTGGCCGTGACTCGCAGGGGCTGCTTTAACTAATTCAAGAAGGAGCTTCACGGAAGAGAAGGCAATGGTCCCTCACACTTGGTTTTGGCCTCATACAGTTTTGAGTCCCTCAGTAGCAAAAAAGAGTCCCTTCGCAGCAAATTAAAGAAGACAAAGAAGAGAATTGCTTTAAGAGGAACTAAATTAAGGTTAAAAAAAGAGCACATCCACTTCCTCGTGGGAATAAAGTAAACAGATTAGCTTTAGGTCCAGATGGAAGTGATGCAGGATCATTTTGGCTAAACTTATCTTGACGTTAAGACTAGGATATGTGTGGCTAATGCTAACTGTATATAAATTTATCTCATTTATAATTTTAAAGTTTAAAAAAGAACTTAGGGTAGTAGCACTCAAAGCCAAATAATGCTGTACTTCTAAAATGTGGGGTAACATGCCTTGTGCCTCAAGTTTCTTTTCTTTGTTCCTCACGTTTCCTAAGAATAAAGTCCGCGACAAATGCTGTTGATCAACTTTATGTCCCTCAAGGACAGACATAGATGAGCGATGACAATTTTAATGCTTTAGAGGAAAAGGTTTTTCTCTATGTAACTGCTTCCTAAAATGTGAGCAGCAGATGTAGAATTAGGGAAAATCTGCAATTTGCAAGCATCTGCTGCAGAGGAGGTTTTCCTTTGCTGAAGCAAATTTGACTAAACATTCATGATCCTCTTTCTTTGCCTCACTACTATTCCTGTGTTCTCCAGGTCCTTCCTGCATGCTTTTGGGTTGTTGGAGGCTCAGAAAAATGAGATAAAATTACAGGAGTGAACACAGCGCACAGCTTCAGACTTGTGACGATACTGTTCTAAGACGGCACGTTGTTTCTCTGAATGACTTCTTGTGCCCAGTCACCAAAAGGCTACGTTGACTTTGATGATTTTTTTTAAGATTTTATTTATTTATTTGAGAGAGAGAGAGCATGAGCAAGGGGAGCGGCAGAGGGAGAAGCAGACTCCCTACGGAGCACAGAGTCTGACCAGGAGCTCAGTCCCAGAACCCTGGGTTCATGACCTGAGCCAAAGGCAGACGTTTAACCGAATGAGCCACCCCAGGCATCCCTGGTGATTACTGATAGATAGTTCCAGAGTTACTGAAATTAACCCATGTTCTTCTTCTTTTTTTTTTTTAAAGATTTTATTTATTTATTTATTTGACAGAGAGAGATCACAAGTAGGCAGAGAGGCAGGCAGAGAGAGAGGGGGAAGCAGGCTCTCCGCCAAGCAGAGAGCCTGATGTGGGACTCGATCCCAGGACCCTGAGATCATGACCTGAGCTGAAGGCAGAGGCTTAACCCACTGAGCCACCCAGGTGCCCCTTAACCCATGTTCTTCTAAGACTTCAGAAACTTTCTGATGGAACTCAGCTATCTGATTTTAGAGGCAAGCCACTTTTTTTTTTCAGTAAAAAGCTTTCTATTTATTGTAATTGATAAGGTTTTTTACATGTCCACTAGCATATACGTTCCACCAGGGCTGGTGAACTTGTCTGGTTTTATTTTATTCACTGACGCCTTGCAAATGCCTAAAACAATGCTCAGTGTTATTGGTCTCAATAAATATTTGTTAAATAAATGGATGAATGAGTGAATGAATGAATGTCTTATACAATATTCTGAACATTTTTGCAATTGATGTTTGATATATATATATATCCATAATTATTTGTTTTAAATAATGGATTTCATAATAGCACTAAAAGGGAAATGAGAAACAAAGTAAAATGAATAAAACATGTTCAATATTTTCTCATTTACTTCTTACAAAGTGGGTATGAGGATATTTGGTTTAATGTCATCATTGGGAGCATCGCATGATGGTAGATATAGAAACCTTTCTCTCCTTAAATATTTGAAGCAAAATCATTCACAAGCCCTGACGTTAAACCCTGACCAACTCTGACAGTGAGAATGTCAGTGCTCTATTCTCATGTGACAGGCTTATCATGACATTTCAGTAGTAAATATAATATTAGTCAACATTTTAATGCATCCAGGTGATTCTCCACAGTTAGTGTTAACTTGTAGATTTAATAAATTTTGTATTTATCAGTCTTTTTCTGTGACTCCATCCATCTGTAGTTCTTTCTGAGAAGAGAGTAGTGACATCTAGTGGTAACAGTAAATACTGCAAATGGCTAATTTGAGGGTCAATTGTGTGAAGCCCACAATTTTGCTAAGAGAAGCTATAAGGAACTTGCATGAAAGAAAGGAAAAAATAGGTAATTTATCATCTTCAGTGGAATTGAAGCATCATTAACATGTTTGGTTTGTGTATAATAAAAGACATCTTAAGTTGTCAAATCTGGCAAAAACAAACAAAACAACCCAACCCACTCAGTTAAAGAATAGAAACAAGGCAGTCAGAGAAAGACAAATACCATATGATTTCACTCATATGTGAAATTTAAGAAACAAAGCAAATGAACATAGAGTGGGGGAAAAGCAGAGGCAAACCAAGAAACAGACTCTTAACTATAGAGAACAAACCGATGGCTAGGGCGGGGAGGTAGGCAGGGGAATGGGTTAAATGGGTGATGTGGATTAAGGAGGGCACCTAGTTGTGATGAGCACCAGGTGTTGTATGTAAGTGATGAATCACTAAATTCTACACCTGAAACTAATATTATACTGTATATTAACTAACTGGATTTTAAATAAAAACTTGGGGGGGGGAGAGTAAGTTTATAACTAAGTCATCCACTTGAATTTTTATGTTTTGGTAAGGAATATTTTGTAATCTAGTACATACTCTAAGTAAAATATGATCACACACTTCAGCATAAGCCATTGCAAGAGAAAAGTTAGTATGGAAAAATAGCTCAGTTGTGTTCAACATTACTATCTGGGGAAATGAAGCCCACTTAAAATAGGATAATTCCTACATTGGAAAATAAAGGAACATTGACCAAATAACACTTTTTCTTGATTTGTAAATAGTTTGCATTTTATTTTTTCAATGGATAGAGCCTTGTAAGTAAAAAATTACATTAATGCAGTTGTTATCTCTTTGTGCATAATTATCATATTGATTTAATGGTATTTGGGGGGCTTTGAAATTTAACAGGAGCAAATAGGTAATGCTTGCGTTACTGGTGATGGGGTTTGAATGTAGGTGAGGTGAGGTGAGGTGGAGTCCAGAGTCAACAACTAAGAAGGAGTTCTTGAGATGTCTTTGGTGCAAAATGGTGGCTTTATTAAGGCACAGGGACAGGACCCACGGGCAGCAAGAGCTACTGCCTGGGGGGTTGTGAGAGGTGGCTGCTGATATGCTTGGGAGTTGAGGGAGGTAAGGAAAAGGAAGCTTTCAAAAGGATTTTCTTATGTTAAACAAGATTTGCAGGATACTGGAGACCTTGCCTTTGTCAAGTTAAGGTTGTTTTTCCCTCTAGCAAGGCATTAACAGTAAGATAGTGGGGAGTTTCCTGGGGTAGCATTTCATTTTGCCCCCTTCGAGTATTGGCCAAAGGGCTGCAAATTATAAACACATTTAATTGTATCTACATTCCCTCTGGAAGCTAGGCCATTGATAGAAATGCTTTGTTCTTGTAAATTGCTAAGACTTTAGTAAACTGCAGGATTGTAATCTCTATAAATTAACTATCTGGTTTTCCTTTAGGGCAGCTAAGAGTGCCGGAGGAATGTCACATATTCCTGGGGGAAAAGGGAGGTGTGGGGTATCAGCTTCTGCCTGCCCTCAACTAGCCTTCTGCTCCCTCATTACTGGTAGGCAGGAGTTACATTTTTGGTTTTTCAAACATCTTAGATGTATCTCTGTCGATGTGACATTGTAAAACTGAGAAACAACATCAAAACCGAGAAGTATATTGGCTATATGATAAAGATGCTGATAATCAATAATGAGATAACTAGAATTAAATTTTAAAAAGCCCAAATTTGCGTAATTATGAAAATTCCATTTGAATTAAGATGAATGGTAATATTATGATATAATTCATACCAAAAATGTTTTAAAATGCTTTGTTAAGATAGGAAACTGGAATAAAGTTTTCTAGTGTGTTGTGATTAATAGTGAACTAACAGTTTTCTAACAGTAATTTTATAACTGTGGATTAGAGGAAAGGAAACATTTAAATATCTCCTTTAAATAACATTGTATATCAGCGTATCTATTTTCATGTTATATGTGAAAATGCATCTTAAGGATATTAAGAGAATATTTTCAGTTAAAGGGCAAATTCATGACTTTCATGAGGAACTAAAATGAACAAGTGTTAAAGATTTTATTTACCTCATTATCGAGGAGGGGACCAGTAAGATGTTACGACTGGTATAAAGGAGATACCAAAGAAGCATAAATTTATATGCAGCAAAGTAATGTTCAAATGAATTTGAAAATCTGGTTTATCTACAGGGCAATGATCAATTGCACTCTAGCAACCGTAAGTAATTTGTATTTCTAGGGTCAAGAAATATTTGCATTACTGTCTGTTTTCTCTAAATTAACTTCTATTTTTAACAGAGTTGTTTAAAATAGCCTAGCCAAAGATAAAGTCTACACCCTTTAAGATCAGATAACCCGTGAAGGCCCTAGCATTTCATCGAAAGGTCACGGAATAATCTATTTTGTCTATTCCAAAGCCTAAATTTTTTCCTTGCAAAGTAGACTTAATAGGCTTATCACATACAAAATTAAAGATATTTAATAGTTTTTACTCAGTATCTCGCACTGAAAATAATTTCAATTTACAGGTATGAAGTAACTATACCTTAGGACTCTAGGAAGCCCTCAGAATAGAAATATATTAAATTGTCAAAGAAAGATTAAACATTTTCACATAACATCCACTTAAGAGCTGCAGTAGCTTGCATATAAAACTGTAGCCAAAACGTATCCTATTGTATATTTTCCCACTTTACAAGTGAAAATAGAAAACAATCTCCTACTTTTCTAATGTGAAGATCATTGTACTGATTCATGCAATAATATTGACAACATTCCTATGATCAATGAGTATCTGCAATGGAATGCACAATAAAATTAAAGTGAAAACAGAAATATTAGTAGCAGATAGCTTTCTCATTAAATGCCAAAATTTGAAATATGATTGCTTCCTTCTTTCTAAAACTAATCTCCAGACACAAAAAGTAGAACTTTAACAAGCTCTTTCTTTTTTTGTTATGATTGAAAGAGTGGGTTTACCTTATAATGGCTTTAGAAAATTTTATTCATTATTTTTTAGTTTATTTGTTTCAGTCAATGAAAATTTAAAATATTGCAGCCGGATCGAGAACCAAAATAAATCTTCTGGCAGTGTAACATTAGATAAAAGATCACGGATTACGGATCATCCTTGGCTCGTTTGCTTATTCTCCCCTCGCTTTTTATTGTTCTAAGCCTACAATTTAGGTCTTATGATAAAAATATATATGTTCCGTGAATCATTCTACTTGAATACAGCTGAGCCTGGATTTTGATCCTCCTAATTAGAAATAATCTCACTCCTAAATTCCAACTCCTAAATGTTTCTCTTAAAACATCATTTTTCTTGTTACTTATTTTCTCCATGGCCAACCTGCAAGCTCTTTGAGGGCGGCTTGACATGGCTGGAAACAAGTTCAGGTGGGTGGAGCATTGAAACCTTGGGCAAATTATGTAATCTCTCCCCATCACAACTTCTTCATATAGAAGATGTGAGTAAAATATCTTTCTCTCAGTAGTTCAAAAGAATTAGATGAGACAATATTTTCAAGCTAACTGACACACTGGTTTTAAATAGTAGGTGCCAAAAAAGTTTCTTTTCCCCAGAGTTTAGTACTCTTTGAACATCATAGGGACTCAACAGATATTTCTCCAATAAACCCCCTCAATAATATGCAAAGCAAATTCAGATCTCTCTATATTTTTCATTTGGTATTTCATTTGGTATTTGATTCTACCATGTCTTAAGTGAGGCCAAGACTATAAATCACAATGGTTGAGCTACTGCAACCTTATTGGACATATCTAAATGGCAGCTTGTTTTTCTTTTTTCTTTTTTTTTCTTTTCTTTTCTTTTTTTTTTTCTTCTCGTAAATTGAGACAGCACTGAACGTGATAGCCCATCTCTGTTTAGAAAATATTCACTGAATGCAGTGCCCACATACTCAGTAACCTTGCGTTTACCATCGAAGAAGAAAGGAGGAATAAATTAGAGATTCCAGAATGAATTAGTCTGATCTTAGGTGGTTTGGCTATTCAACAGGATAGTTGTTCAAGCAGATTCTGGGTTATATGATAGAGGAAGAAAGAGTATCTTTCTTTGACAATTTGTCTGCCATAAAATAATGGGTAGAGTGAGAATCTACGTAAATATGAACCCTTATTTCTATTTTGAAAATACAATCACCTTCTTTCTTAAACTCTTCGAGCATTATATTTCAATTAAAAATTAGTATAAGTTAAAGGTAAAGGTCTATTTTTATACTTACCCACCCTTTTCCTCTCATTTTCCCTTCCTCTGAAATACATTAAAAAATAGCTTGGACGTAGTTTCAGAAAGCGATAGTAAGGGAATAGTAAGTATAGTCTATTAAATACTACTTCAGTGCCAAGTTTCTTTTTAAAAAAAATATAGCATTAATGATATCATTATTAAGACTTTCTAAAAATCATTATGTAACTCTGTCTTTAAGGAAAAAAATAACTGCCAGAGGAACAAATGAGTTTTTGTATAAATTACTTTTAGAGAGGGAAAAATTAAAAACCTAAATAATTTATCTTACATTTTTTAATGACTCAGAAAAACGAAGTATCTTAGAAAAACTACATTTAATACTTTTTATCTTTCTAGTGACATTGGAATGAGCCTTAAGTCTTGAGATAATTTTCAAATAAACCAGAAGCTTAGTGTTGTTCTTAGGTTGTCCTTAGTTTTCATCTTTGTAGCCTTGAGGCATGTACATGCCTAGATTTTGGTTTGTTTACTTAGACCTCCATGGCCCTGATGCCAGCAATCTGATGGTCTCCTGGTTTATTTTAACATTGATAATAATAATGATAACACATGAACAGTAATCATGATGATTATATAAGGATTCTGCCAATAAGGGGTTCACGGTGCTGTGTGATGGACAAGCCACACCCCCCCCACAAATGTGATGATCTTTGTCTCCTGGGTGTTTAGCACCAGTACCTGTCAATTAGCAATATAAGATGAGTTTGACTGAGCTGGACTCAGGAAGATCACAATTATAGAACAGTATTATTTTTTTCTACCTCACTGTCTTCAGACAAGCTCCATTGAAACATTTGTCTTTCCTTTGGATTAGAACTTGAATATCAAATGAGTCCCATTTGTGGTTTTTCCAAAAAAGTCCAGTTGTCAAAAGTTATTTTCATTTTTTTTTTTTCACAGATCTGGCCTTATTGGAAGCCAGCTTTGGGAAAGTAGGAAGAATATAATTAGTTTCTTCTTTCTTCCTTGCTCTACCTAACATCCTTCCTCCTTTCCTACTAACTGACAGTTGTTTTTGGCCCCTCCTAAGTTGGGCCTGAAGTTGGGGTGGTGGGGAATGGGATGTAAGGAAAGAGACAAAGGTTTATAGGAGAACATTACTGTAATGTTGATTGATACTCTCTGGGTAAAGCTAACTTGAAATTCAAAGCATGACTCTCCCCGTACAGCCCCTTCTACAGTTTCCAAGATGTATCCCACTGGGGATAATGACTCAATTCTCTAGCCCACAAATGCTTCATTTTGTTAGCATTTGTTTTTAAGGGAACCACTTACACAGGGTCTATCTGTAGGGTTTTCATGGTCTTTAGACATTCTTTTTAAATTAAATCCCTTTCAAAACAACTCAAGCATGATTCCATTTTAGAATGTCCACACCGGGCTGTTAGGGTGCCGTGCCTCGACCCTGCACTGCAGTGAGTGGAAGAGAGATCCCTCCTGCTAGAGTTCTCCCCTGGATCCATCTCATACAAGCCCCTCTTTATTAGTTCTCCTTTCCTTAAACTTTTGTAGGCGTGAGCATGAGATTTCTCTAAGTCCCAGGCACCCCAGCACAACAACCGAGCCTTTCCAAGCTTCCCAAAAGCCTCCATGTGCCTTGAGCACCACAGGAAGAGAAAGAGAAAAGCTGCAACACTGCAGGTTGTCTCTCTGACCTGGCTGCACACTGGAGTCATGGGGCCAGGGTCCCAATGTCTGTGTCCCCCCCACCCCCTACACATTGGGCTTTAATGTTTCAAGTATGGCCTGAGCATCTTTAATGACTCTACTGTGTAGTCAAGGTTGACAAAGTGTCTCTAAAGGCACCCTTCCTACTGACGTCCCCTAGAATGCTTTGTCTTTAGATAACCTGGGGGTGGCTAATGGTCCACTTGTAGCAGACTGGTTTTGGATTACCCTTTGGGCCAACTTCCCAAGGCTGGTTGCAGAGCTTTACAAATAGGAAGAGTTTGATGCCTTTTATCCTCAGCATTGGGACTTCAATCAAAACTCTGAGAAAGCAGGAGTTCCATTTAAAGTCCTGTTGTGTAAATGTTTGTTGAACTGACCTGAGTGATGCAGAGATGATGGATAGGATTCAGAGTTATGTAAGTTCCTCGGAAAAAGATGAGGCTGCTTAACAATTTTCCAGTCCATTTCTTGTCAGTGTCTCATTTTGGTTTTGCTCAAAATCATACGATGTCCCTGGTTTTAAATAGAATGTCCACCTTACCATTTACTAAGATCAAAAAGTATCAAAACCGACCATCTCAAAATGACACAGCTCGATTCCTAATTTTTCTCTTAGAATACATAGCAACTGATATTGTTTTATAAATATATGTTTGGAATGAGTCTCTCTCTCTCTCTCCTCTCCTCTCCTTCCCTCCCTTCCTCTTTGGCTTTTACAATGACAACTGCACAAAAACTCTGCAAACTAATTTTCTTTTTAAGTCTCCAAGTTTGGTTAGGCAATGAGTTTTTGTAATCAGGGTATTTAAGATAGTTCCATTCATGAAATATAACAGTATTTTCCAAAGAAGTAACAATTCTTTTTTCCAGGTGGGAAAAAAAGAACAAGCATTTTGAGATTGAATTAAGCTTGAAAAGAAAATGAAACACCAGTTTTAGAACGCCCCCATTCGGCTCTGAGAACGCAGTGTCTCTACTTGGCAGTTAGTGGAAGTAGAATTCCTTCCTGCTGCACTCTTTCCTTCTGTCACTCTCACCTCAGCCCCCTTTTTCTGATCTTCTCTCCTTTCAACTTTTTCAGGGGTGGGTCAAGGGGTCTCTCTGAGCCCCAAGCCACACCTGATGATTAATCTTTGAGTAGTCATATAAAGCACTTTATATAAAATAATTTTGCTTCCATTTTCCAAGCTGAGATGTGGTTGTGAACAAAGAACAAAAGCATGGGTGTTTCCTCTCAAGAAATACAATTGTAAATGAATGCTTTCCATGTAGTTAGACTGTGCAATGTTAAAATGTCATGCAACCTTAGTTCATAGTTTAAAATTATATTTTATTAATTTTCATAAAGAACATCTCCAATAAGAATGTAAGTCTGGATGACTTCAAGCATTTTTAATAGTTCTTCTGTATCTTGTAATATAGTTTATGTATAGGAGCTTTTAAATAATAATAAAAAATGGTTAACAATAGTAACCTAACAGTCATACAACATCCCATAATTTAACTGAACCTCAGACTAAATGTTAAGTGGTGATGAATAATAAGAATGTTAGTAAGTCCTTTAAAATAAGCATTCAGGGGCACCCAGGTGGCTCAGTGGGTTAAAGCCTCTGCCTTCAGCTCAGGTCATGATCTCAGGGTCCTGGGATTGAGCTCTGCATTGGGCTTCCTGCTCAGCGGGGAGCCTGCTTCCTCCTCTCTCTCTGCCTGCCTCTCCGCCTACTTGTGATCTCTCTTTCCGTCAAATAAATAAATAAAATCTTTTAAAAATAAAATCAAATAAAATAAGCATCGAGTCTTTTATACAATGTATTGAATTTGATACTTCTTTTAATACTAGAATTTAGGTTCTGACTTTAATGCCAAGCTTAGGATTTTTCTAAGAACTACTTAAACTAAAATAAAGAAAGGAATGGCAATGAATGGAGAGAAATAATTATTCTGTCTATCTGGGACCTTTTAAAGAGAGTAAATTTGATACTTGCTTAGGGGAAAGAAGAGAACACATAAATTATTTTCACTTCTTATAGGTTGTCTTTGCAAAATAATTTCTTTTAAATATGACAAGCCTTATTATTAGGTTGTCGCATGTGACAAAATGGAAGCCTTCAAGAACTATGCCTCCAGCACATTTTGGTTCTAGAAGTTACCAGTTGGGTTTGTACTGTTGAGTCCTCTAGTTTCCATATTCTATGGGTTCTGAGTACTGAAGCCTCTGGAAGGGCAAACACTTGGGGCCTATCAATCACCTAGCCCTTAGCACAGAAGAGGGGATTCCTTGGTTGTAAATAAACTTCAAAGGAGGGTTCATGAAATGTGACTTCTTAAAAGTGGGCACTCTGCCCAGTTTGAGGCCCATCCAACATTCCAACATCTTGTTCTTTTGGGGGAAAAAAAAAACCTTGCTTTCCTCTTGAGAGCTCCCTCTTTCTCACTTTATCTACTTCCTGTGCTGTGGGTCCCAGCAACATCAGCCCCAGAGGTAAGACACATTTGGCCAATGAGTCCTAAGTGCAGGGATGCCGGTCAACACGTGCCGAAGTAATCAGGGCCAATGAGTTCCAATTCTAAGGCTGAAGTTAGAGCCGTCTTCTATGAGAAGGACCTTTTCTTCCTCTGAAGTGGCCAAGAGAACAAATATAAACCTAGAGCCACAGGCAGGCTTGAGACACTGTAGATGAGAACAGAGCCCTGAGATAAAAACCATGAGTCCTGAAGACACCCTTGGAACCTGTGGGTCCAGTAGTATGCTTGGAGCCAGACCACTCTTGACTTTTAGGCTATGTGAGTCAATAAAGTCCATTTCCCCCTAAAGGCAGTTTGAGTTGATTTTCTATCACTGCAGCGGAAGAGTTCTGAATAATGCATCCACGATGCTCTGCCTGCCAGTACATACACATTTTCCCAATGGCAACTCATTTAGATAAGTGGTGGCCTGGGTGTTAAATGGGGAATAACTGCTAAGCATACTCCTATAGATAGTAAAATAGCTGAGAAGCATAGATTTTTCTAAACTGGGACAATTTAGTTCTGTGTCAAATAATAGCTATTTTCTCTCTATGACCAAAAGAGATTTCCATTTGACCCCATAACATTTGGAATTCCATACCAATCAAGTACCTCTTGAAATGGTTGAAGAAAAAGACATTTAAGGTCATGATTCCTAGGTTCCATTCTATGATGATGTCATCACCAATGAGTAACAAAATGGGAAAATCTCAGTACCAAGCCATGATTCCTCCCCCTACATCCTGCAGCTAAATTATCTTTTATTCTGAGATTATTTCTTAATTTGAGGGACTTAGAAATGGCTCTAAGGAAATGAACCTATAATTTGTAGTAGATTTTTGTAATGTTTATTTTGCTTTGTTGACTATCCTTATTCACTAAAATAAAATACGGAACATCATGTTACTGGCCCCAGCTTTTTATTCATGTTATAGTTGCTGTTGTTATTATGAAAAAGATGAAATGAGACTGGTTTAAGAAATCTCAAATTAGAGGACCCAATGTTTTATTGCAACCAAAAATCTGCTTTTTTTTTTTTTAAGATTTTATTTATTTATTTGACACAGAGAGAGAGATCACAAGTAGGCAGAGAGGCAGGCAGAGAGAGAGAGGAGGAAGCAAGTTCCCCACTGAGCAGGGAGCCCCATGTGGGGCTCAATCCCAGGACCCTGACTGAGATCATGATCTGAGCTGAAGGCAGAGGCTTTAATCCACTGGGCCATCCAGGCACCCCTGCTTCTTGATTCTAATTGCAATGTGTGATGACTCACTACATCTCTCACTACCAGACAGAGCAAAATTGTGAGCCCAATGTAAAGTTTATAAAATTGTCTTTGCCTCTTTTCCTGAAGATGGGTCAGATTTCCTGGTATTCCTCTCAGCATTGCCCGATACAAGGGGTTCGGAGCAGCCTCCAGCCTGGTGCATACCCTATGGGGCATTAAGTAAATGTGTTAAACACAAGCAAAGCTGTGATATAATCATTGAGGTATGGACAAAGGCTTCAATGTTGTGAGTAATCATTACTGGAGTTATAACATATCCCAGATTCAATAGATGAGTACAGGAACGGAAGATACTGGAATGATGGAATAAAGCTTCTTCAGTGGTAATCAGACTGGTGCAGTCTAAAGTATTGAACAATAGGAAGGTTGTTTTTCTTTATTATTTTATATGTGGTCTGCTTTAAGAAGAGAATATAGAAGAATAATAGGCACAAACAAAGGAAGGAAGATGCTTTTTCAACACTGAGTTCATGAGAACTGTTAAATCAGAGATATCCTAGTAAAACCCAAATGCGTACCCTTTGGGGCCACTCTCATTTAACCCCTGCCCCTAACTTGGGGAATATCCCACAAGCAGTTACAGGAGACAAGCAAACAACCAACCCGAACCCATAATCCAATTTCAAAAGCATTAAAAAACAGTAACAGCTTTTTCTAGGGATTTACTGGTGATAAAGGAAGAGGAAGGAATAACATTGAATGGAAGATTAGCACACCTTCCTGTCTCCATGACTCTTGTGATGGGATTTCGTCTATTCTCCTAGTGCAGACAAAGGTGCTTCTCTGCTCCTTGATTTGAGGCTTGGTGATGTGACTTGCTTTAGTTAATGGGATGTTAAGAAGCATGGCATAGCAGAGACTTGATGTGCATTCACAGCTGGGTTTTTCTTTTTATACTCTGCAAATGCCATGAAGAGAGCATCTGCCAGATACCTGTTTATACCTTAACTTAGGTCCCAGAATAAAGACCACTGGGGAAGACCGTTGCCCAACCCACAGGTGGCAGCCAAGTATAAGTAGACCTACAGACTGGAACAGAGGCTCTAAGAAGAGCCCAGGTTAAATCTGCAGAACCATGACCATGAGAGTAATAGCTTAGGGCAGTTTGCAAATGAGTTCTAGGGTATTTGTTACACAGCACTATTGTGACAATAGCTGTTGCAATTGTTATTACAGAACTTCCTAAGAACCCCCTTTAAATACTGTCTCTGAAAATGTTCAGTAGCCTTGGCAGCTGCACAAATCTGCACTATCTATACTATTAGATACAATTATCTCTGTATTGCCCCATGCTAGAATTATATTCTTCTACCCAACTACCTTATAATTAAATAAAATAACTGAGAGCCCTTTCAGCTTTGCAGATTTGTATCACAACTTTTCCCCAACCCTAGTACTTGTAAGGCCATCATTAGAGAAATGCAAAGAAACAATCCATCTTCTCAACATGTCAAGGGAGGGAATTTGTAATACTTGCCCTTTTCATTCATTGAACCAATTACAATGTACTGGACACCCTCCTAAGCTATGGCAGGTATAAACTCACTTGGTCCAAGCTCCTACCAATATACCAATTTTATAACAAAAACCTGAGGCTTGGAGAGGAGGTGATAGGTAGATGATAGATAGATAGATAGATAGATAGATAATTTGTTTTTGTTTTTTTAAATTCTGAGTACTCAATTTATTTGAATTGAATGTGTTTGCACAGATAATCTTCCATTTTCTAGCAGGGGGCAGGCAGGAGAATCTGCTACAAAATGTAGAAATAAAATCCCAAGCCAGGAAGAGCAGCAGAAATTTTATCCTGAATCCCATTTTTACCCATATACTGACCTAGAGGCCTTGAGTAGTTCTAAGATTTTGGTAAGGAAGCATGCAAATGGGTATTCTTTGGTTACCACCTGGGAGAGAGCTGCGATAGGAACTCCTAGATACAGAGTAATCATATTTTACTTTCCACTTTAAATTGGTTGCAGCAATCATACGCTTTTCTGAAGCTATTTCCATCAAGCTTACATTGCATGATACAGATTATCCCAGTGCCCACCTGCAGTCCCCTCCCTTTGCCAACGTAGAAGCAAATTATATTTCATGTGCTTGCTCTGCAGTTTCACATAGAGTCTCCACTTAAATCTTACTCAGTGCTCTCAAGATCAGCTCAAGATCAGTGAGAAAATCATGCCCTGGTTCTCCTTCCTTTCATATCTGGGTCACTAGCTTTATGCTGCCAGATCTTTCTCCACCCTTCCTCTCCAGCCCCACCCTCCTACGCCCACTCAGACACAAGATGCCTTTGGCAGAAAGATTTTCAACTTAATGCCTCCCTATTTGAGCTTAAAAAAAAAATTAACCCCTCATTCCCGTTATCATCTTCCAACCAGCAGTTACACTGAAGGTCTGCAACAATTCAGGTGTTCTGGTGCATGGTAGGAAGCTTGGGATTTATATGATCAGTCTCCCCCATGAGCAACAGTACTGAAGCACATTATCTTTACATAAGACTAAGGTTGTCTTTCGTAATAGCCAGTTTATCACTTTCGCTGTTGATTTTCACAGGCGCTGGGCTCTGTGCAGACAAAGCCATCATTTCTTACTTCGTATTTGTGAAAAGTGACAGGGGACGGGGGTGGGGGGAGTTGGGGGATCAAAGGAAATCTGGTGGTAGCTTAGAAGTGTTGCATCATGTGGGGAATATTAGCACTGGGCACACCTGTAGACTCAAAAAGCGTCAGGCCCCAAAGTTCTTATCAAGTGGCCTAAACTCTGTGATTTAATAAACACAGTGAAAATGAATATTTCCTTTTGGGAATTGGAAAAGAAAACAAAGACCATCTGAAGGGTGATATTCCGTAAATCATGCAAGACAACAGAGTCAGAAAGTGACTCATCTGTGATTATTATTCATCACCTCTTAACACCTTTCCTTCCCTGGAGAGAGAGGTGAGAAGAAAAATTTCAGAGTTGTCTAGTCCTCTCATTTCAGTATCTGTGTATTATTCTATAACTAATAAGGTGTTGCTATCTCCTAAACTATGTGTCAAAACCTCATTATGTTGGACAAAGAGCATTACAAACTTCAGTCTCTGCTAAATATATGAAAACAAATGTCTGCTCAATGAATAAATATGGCAAGAACACTGAAAGGAATGGCTGAACTTACAGAAAACTCTGACCTGTCTGCTCCACGTAATTACATACACATCTGGAAAGCATTCAATTCCAAGAAATTAACTTAATCTATTTTTGAACACTGATTCAATTTTCGAAAATTACCTAAAATAATAGTTTTTAAGAGGATCTAAACATTACTTGAATTGTAAATGGTAAAAGAACTTTAGAAATATAACCGCTACATATAGTAACATGTTTATTTTATTTATTTGTTTGTTTTTTGAGAGAGAGAGAGTGTGTGTGTGTTTGCATGCATGAGCAGAGGGGAGGGACAGAGGGAGAGGGAGAGAGAATCTTAAGCAGGCTCCACACTCAGTGCAGAGCCCAATAAGGGGCTCGTTCTGATGACCCTGGGATCATGACCTGAGCCAAAATCAAGAGTCAGAGGTTTAACCGACTGAGCCACACCCAAGTATCCCGTATGTTTATTTTAAACATCAAATTTTCACTTATATCTATTGTCTAACTTTTTCCTTTTCATTCTTCCTTTTTCCCCAAATATTAAGAATCCAATATGTACCAGGCGATGCTCTGGACACCATAAATTTAGGAAAAACCATTGAGAATGCTCTCTTATGTCTTAGCTTATATCAGAGAAACACTGACCAAAAAACTGATAAATAAATGCATATGAGATCAGATGGTTACAAGTGCTATAAAGCAGGCCAAAGGGAGGGGGAGCAGGAATGCTTGATTGGTAAGTTATTTTATTTTATTTTATTTTTATTTTATTTTTTCCAATTTATTAAGTTATAATTGACTTATAACATTGTATAAATATAAGATGTACAATATGACTGTATAAATGAGTGTATATATACATATGCATACCTATACACATATACGCATATATAAATATACACACACATACATGAGTATATATATATAATATATGCATACATGCATGCGTGTGTGTGTGTGTGTGTGTGTGTGTGTGTGTGTGTATAAATGATTACCACTGTAAAGTTAACTAAGACATCCGTCACCTCACATAGTTAGTTCTCTTGTTTCCTGATGAGAACATTTCAGATCTTAGAACAGGAGGTTTGTACCCTTTGACCAACATGTCATTTTTCTCACACCCCCCTTCCTTCTAGTAATTACCCATTTTATGGGTGATTTGTCTTTCTCTGACCTATTTCATTTAGCATAATGCCCATAAGGTTCATTGATGTTGTTGTAGATGGTAAGATTTCTTTTTCTCTTTAGAGCTGAATAATATTCTATTACATATATAATATACTAATTACATAAATAAATAAATATTATATATAATTACTAAATATATATAATACACTAAAAGGAATGGATATGTGTGTGTATCTATATAACTATATATATATATATGTATGTATCTTGCTGTATTTATCCATTGAGCAAACATTTGTTTTCATTTATTTATTTATTTATTTATTTATTTAAAAGATTTTATTTATTTATTTGACACACAGAGAGAGATTACAAGTAGGCAGAGAGGCAGGCAGAGAGACAGGGAGAGGAGGAAGCAGGCTCCCTGCTGAGCAGAGAGCCCGATGCGGGCCTCGATCCCAGGACGCTGAGATCTAGACATGAGCCGAAAGCAGAGGCTTTAACCCACTGAGCCACCCAGGCGCCCTGTTTTCATATATTTAGCAAAGACTGAAGTTTGTAATGCTCTTTGTCCAACATAATGAGGCTTTGACACATAGTTTAGGAGATAGCAACACCTTTTTCCTTTGCCTATTTTAAAATCAGATTTTTTTTCTTTAAGTTGTATGAATTACTTTTATATTTCTGATATTAACCCCTTACCAGATATATGGTTTGAAAATATTTCTCCTGTCTTTTAGGTTGACTTCCCATGTTGTTGATTGTTTCCTTTGCTGTGCAGAGGCTTTTTAATTTGATGTACTCCTACTTGTTTATTTTTGCTTTTGTTGCTCTTGTAGTAGGTATTTTAAAGACAATGCTGAAGGAGCTCTCTCTAATGAGATAACAGTTGACTCCAGAGTGGAATGAATGAATCCATTTGTATATTGAGGGAGAAGAGCTTTCTAGCTCAAGGAAACAGAAAAAGCAGACTGAGAGGAGAGTACATTTGACTGGAATGGGGAGAGTCAGAAGGAGAATGACACAAGGGATCAGAGTGGCAACCAGAACATGGCAATTGCAGTCAGTTGCAGAAATTCTAAAACCTAGAGTTAGAAAATTATAGAGCAGAACTGGTTGCAGATAGTCATTTTCCAATCTACCAGGAAACAAAAGACAGACTTCGTAAAGTCAAAGATTTCTGTCCATTTTATTCACTGCTTTATTTCCAGTGCCCAGTGACTGCTTAGTCAGTACTTTACAAATAGTTGGGGCAAATCCCTAATAAAATTAAGATATGGTCACAACTGTCATACCATCATTCTCCCATCTCTCTTCCTTTTTAAAGTCATTTTATCTTTACTTTGTTTTATCATCTGTCTGTTTTTAGTTTGAATTTCAAAACTTATGCTTTGAATCAAATAGTTCTGAAAGGCTGTAAAACAACGTAATCCCCTACAAAGATGCCTACTGTCTTCTTCCTTCACCCTCCATTTCCTGTCTCACTGACACCTCCGTAAAAATACTTTTTTCCCCTTTTCCCCCTCCTTAGTTTTTGTTTCTAAAAACAGAAGTTAATGACATTCAGAGCATACATATTATGACTATGCAAATATTTGCTTGGTTTCCTTCAACTTAATACAGCTTTGAATTTTATTGGGGGGGGTGGTCCTTTGTACTTTTTCCTCGGTATTCACCTCAATTTCATCTCCCAGTGACGTAAATCACATCTCAATCCCTTAGCTATCCCCTTAATTTATAGTCTTGAAGAAGTCTTCCTCACTCTTTTCTGATCAACGGCAATCTAGTTTGATTGCTCTCTAGAATTGTAGCATCCAGTGGCCATGAGTCCTTCCTTAATAATCATCTTAGTTTTATTCTTTTCACCTCTCTCTGGTGTTTTCTCCCCTTTCCGCTACAACTTCTGACTTTCTTCTGCCTTAGTTTGCTTCCTTATTTTGGTCGAGCACATGTATCCCTGTGAGAGGATATATGGTAGGTACAATTTTTGAGATCTTGTGTCATACAATTTAAAAAAAAATAAAGGCCAAACACCATGAGAGACACATGCCAAAAATATAAAAAATGAGGCTTATTGGTAGACTTTGGGGCAGAAGAGCAGTAAAACAGACTGTAGTTCTGATTGTCCAACAGAGAAATGGGCTGAGCCTTGACTAAGATGGTTGGTTCCCGGAAGTGACAACAGAGATGGATCCGGATGTTTTGAGAATTCCCAATCTTGAGTCTTGCTTTGGGTCCATTTTTATTCATCTTGTAGGGCTTTTAGGGAGGCATATTAATCAGAAATTGATGTTTTATTTTTAGGAAATAAGTTGGAACATACATTGTTGATTATTCTGCATACCATTTCTGTTCTCCTTCTAGAACTTCTGTTATTCAGATACTTGTCTTCCCATTTTGGATCTTGTTTCTATCTGTCTTTTTATTTTCTTTTCTTGGAGGTTTCCTCCTACACCTTTTAACTTTTATTACTCATTTGTGTTTTTATTTGTTGTCTGTCTTGGCTGATTGCTGGTCCTAGAACACATTTGAGTAGCAAGGATATGAGAAAGAGCATCACTCTGACTTAGTAAGAGTGATTACATTTGTTTTCAAATTTCCTTCATAACCCAAAGGGTGCAGACCTCTAGAACAATATAGGATTGTCCTATATTGCTATTGTTGCTAGGAAAGCAATAATATAGAGATGGAATGTAATAATACTGCTTAGTTTTGATGGTAATAATTTTATTAATTTATTAATAAATAAATACAATTATATTTAATTATATATTTAAATTGTATATTTAAATTTGAATAAATTATATAAATATAAAAGTATATTTAAAATAAATAAAATTAATAAAGTTATTAATTTTAATAATACTGCTTAGTTTTGATGGTAATAGATTCCATGTACTTACACCTTAATCTGTTCACTTGTTTATTCAATAGCTATTTTGCAAGTGTTTGCTATAGGGCAGGTTTTATCCTAAGTTCTACACACACCATATCTAATAAAACAACAATAAAAAAAATCCTTTCATCATAAAGTATATACTCTATATTCAAATCATAGTGACAATAGTACAAAGAAAATACAGATAGAGCAAAATTGTTAAGGAGATAATTGAATGACTATCATTTGGAAAACCTTACCATTGATATAAATGACTGAAGGGCTGTGGTATTATTTGCCAAGTCTGGATTAGGCACAAATCAACCGAGGTGAATAAAAACACCTGGTTTCTTGGGAACTCAGAGTTGCTGGAAAATCATACATGGAAGTGATTGGTTGAAGTGAAGTTGGAGACATGACAAAGACAGTATCCAGAGGATACACCAGTGATCGTTTGCCAAAATTTGATGGGTTAAAGCAGGAGCTTTATTTTGTGGGTATGAAATCAGAAGGCACTGACGCAGTAGTTTCAGGGATATAAATCAAAGTAAATAGAGATATCACTTTTAAATTCAGTTGGGAAAGCATGTTGGAGAACTAGAACCATTCCATTGAGTTTCTGACAAAAAAAGGATACTTGAATATTGGAATCTGAAACTATTTACCTTGATTTAAAATAGTTGGAGATTTGAATGAGCTCTTATTACAGGTGACACGGATTCACACCAGTTAGAAATAAGCCACGGTTGAACATAACTATAAGAGGTGCACTCGCTCCTGTTTTGCCTACTTTGGGAATTGGAAACTTAATTGTATTAATTAATATGATTTCCACATCCCAGGTATTTTATATATTGTATAGAAACCTTGTTTTTCTTTCATATTGGACTTGAGAAGATCCAGATATTTTCCTGAAATAACTCAACCTACATTTTCTAGCGAAAATATACAACATATGCTACAATATGTACCACCTCACTAAAGATGTGGTAAAAACCTTGAAGCAGCATGACCAGTGTCTTCTCCAGGGGCATCTAGATCAAACTGTCAAGTTCATTTATCTTATATTTTCTTTATAATTCCATCATATATGCCATGTATTCCACCATATTTACTGAGCAATTGCTCTGTGACAGAGACTTTGCTTGGCAGAAATTACGGTGAGGAAGAACAGCATGAAGACTTTTGTTCACATGTGGCATGTGCTCTGTAGGCTGTGATGTTCATTTATCTTCTCAAGGACTTCTCGTCTTTATTTAGGCACAGTGTTGAGAGGGACTGTACATTGCCGCAGCCCTTCGCTACTCTTGGCACCAGTGTTGCTTTTCTCACTGTGTTAACTCTGAGGCATTTCAACGTCTCCCCACTGGTGTTGTAATGGTCCTGGGGGTTGGAGGAGGTGGGGCTTTAATCGGTTTTCAGTTATTTATTTTTTATTGGAAGTCCAAATTAAAAGTGATCACCCACAGTGAAGAAACAGAAATATCTTGACCCTTTCTTTGTAATGTCTGACCTGCGGTTTTACAGTGGTAGAGAGCCCAGGTCACTACTGTCTTCTCATGCATCTATGTGGTTTTACTGTAATAAATGGTGAATAGCGAGTGGTAATAGTAATAGTTAATATTTTAAAACAATAGTAAATTTAATAATGAATAATGATATCTATATAGATAATGCTAATGTATCACAATATAAAGTTATGTGATATAGCCCATGGGAATTTAATTATCTAGAATAGCTATTACAAAGATTAGATACCTGTCTTATATAAATTGTATTATTATTTGATTCTTGTCAGAAACAACATCTAACATATCGAAGTTACTTAAAGGACCATTAAATAGTATTTGCTTTTTCTTCTCTTTTTCCCTTTCTCCTTTCCTTCCTTCTTTTGTTTTCTCCCTCCTCTCTTCAGTAGATATTGAATATATTATGCCCTAAGATAGATATTAGAATTCATGGACATATACCCTGGGATTCATGACTATATAATTTGGAGAGCTGGTGTCAAATAAAGTTTTGACTATCAGTAGCATACATTGGAAATAAAAAGTATGCAATTAACATTGTAAATTAACTTTTATAAATCTTTAAAAGTGATCTCTAAGTTCCTGTAACTATTTATATATATTTTTTATTCACATATTTATGCAAATAAAATATTAAATAAGTTGAGGATTAAAAAAATTCAGGGGCGCCTGGGTGGCTCAGTGGGTTAAAGCCGCTGCCTTCAGCTCAGGTCATGATCCCAGGGTCCTGGGATCGAGGCCCACATCGGGCTCTCTGCTCGGCAGGGAGCCTGCTTCCTCCTCTCTCTCTGCCTGACTCTCTGCCTACTTGTGATCTGATCTGTCTCTCTGTGTCAAATAAATAAATAAAATCTTTAAAAAAAAATTCAGACAAATTCCCTTTTCTTGATTTGCTCATCTTTATAGTGGGAAGTATGATGAATTATTGTGATAACAAAAATGGACAATATCATCATATTAAGTTTATAATAAAAACGCAGCACTGAGTATGATTCAAAATCAGTGAACATTTTAAAATAATAGAATAATGCTAATAACAGCAGTTGCTAAATAGTCCTTTTAAGTTAAACATTTTTTTTTGTATGGATTCATCTTACTTACATCTCATTGAGAAATGTCTTATAGATTACTGGACTGCCATGTCTCAGATGCCTTTGCTTTGCCATTAGAAGTGCTCAGATATTTGGGGCCCTTTGAATTTTAAACAAGTTCAAACTTTGAGATTACCCTTTCTCTGCTAAAGAGTACATATCCTTGATTTTTACAAACATGATAAACTTGAAAGCTTGTAACTTTAGCCTACTCACTGGCAACTCTTAAATAGGGTCTTAGTTGACCCTATGCAAGACCTACTTTTGTTACATTGTATCAAGTCACTGCCTTTTATGTGGCACTATGCTAAGTCCTTTGGTTATTATGAGAGATGAGAAGGTAAACCAGACTTCTCTTGCCTTCAAGAGATCTACAAACCAGAATATGAAACTAACCGTGTACCTAAAGATCTATAACATGTGGCATGTAATAAATACTTTAATGTAAGTAAAGAGTGTTGTGGAAGCACAGGGGAGTAAAAAATTAATTCTAGCTAGAAAGGTCACAGATAAATCCATGGTGGTTACAATACTTAAATTTAGATTTCAGGGATGGGTAGATTTACAGCAAATATAGAAAGAGTAAAAGGGAAAAAACCCCAGGTGAAAAGAAGAGTATGAATTAAATCATAGAGTTGGAAAGACCATATCTGGGAGGTGAGAAGTGAAGTTTTCCTGGAAAATAAGACAAATTGTGGAAGATAGATTGGACAGAGTTTGGGCTATGTAGAAATGCCTTTTCTATTATAGATTTTTTCTATCTCTTACATTAAATCATGTTTCTTTGAATTCCCATGATAAAATTCAAATTCCATGGTCATCACTTCTTCCTTCATTTTTCATGATTTACTTTTCTCCAGTCAGCTTGACATTGTCATTCACTTGTGCAGTTTCTTTGATAAAACTTAAATTATCACTTCTCAAATTGTTTCTTGAAGAAATTTTAATCTACATTTCATGGCCATACGTATGGATTCCTTCCACAATTTCTTCCCAAAATAAACAAACCTTTTTGATTAATTCTGATTATTTAAATGGTTATTGAATATTCAAAGCAGTGCTTTTACTACATAAGGTCATACCTGTCATTAAGAAGGAGCATGCCACTCTTATGATGACTTTAATAAAAATACCAAAGCTATTATAAACATTAAGTGGCATATAACCTACTCAATTTTCTTTACACTTTTAACGATGTTTCCTATAATGTAATTATAGTATATAAGTATTTGAAAGTTAAATCTTTTGGAAGTATTTGGTAGTATTATAGGACAGGAAGAAGTGTTCTAATACACTGCAAAAGATACATTTTAGGGAGCTATTTTTACTTAAAAAAAAAAGATATCCCTGATATGTGTTTTGTAATTCCAAATTTTTATCTTATAAATTAGTCCAGAAATACTTGTGAAACTTAATATAAAAGCGTTTTTATTGTCAACATATGTGTATGTAACTAACAAGCATTTTATTTATATTTCCATGATTGTTTGGCTTAAATGCAAATAAAATTTCCCATGTGATTCCACAGTCCTATCTGTCAGTTTGTTAGATAACTCAGAAACTTTGAGGCTTATAAGATAGGCTAATTCTTCTGTCCCTAGAAACTTAAGTTAGCCTTTATCAGTAAATTTTCATTCAACATAACAGAAATTCTGTGCTTCATTTCTCTTCAATAACATCAAGGTACCACTTGGGTGTTGCTTTTTTTTTTTTTTTTTTTTTTTTTTTTTGGTTAGCAGAATATAAAAGAGATCAATAACATAAACTCTGAGAACACCAAAAGCTTTCTAGCTGTCCAGAGTCACATTCAGCCAATATTGTTGACCAATGAATTTCAATTCCTGGATTGACATTGAAAATTTCTCTCAACTAGATTTATAAAGAAAATCTGTGACCATTAGTTGACAGGGTCATTGAAAATCACAGCGCCTGGCTGTGTGGGTTTTTTTATAAAAAAGTTTTTTTCTAGGTCCTTACTAAGGAACATTTCAGTTGATCATATTTTCTGGCATTTTCTCCTGAAATAACACAAATGTTATGCTGATTTTTTTCAAACGAATTTTTTTTTCAGATTTAATCACAAGCACTTTGCATCACATTGTATTTTCCAATTATTCTATGGATAGAGAATAGAAAACTAAAAGTTCTACTCATTTTCTTTCTCTTTTTTCTCTAGCAATATTCTAAATTGACACTTTTTACTACCACTTTTGGAAGAATGATATTGACCAAAACAAATGAACAAATAAACCTTGAAAGTGGTAAGCTAGCATATGTTTGCTATCTCATGGATTAATAGTCTTACTTTCCTACGGTGTCTGGAAAGCAGGGGGTTTCAATAATTTTAGCTATCTGTCAAGCGTTCAATATTTACTATGTCTCACACATTTTCAGTCATTTATCAATCTTAGATAGTTGATATTTTTTTGATTTCAAAATTATAGCCACATTATATTTATTTACACATCAGTTGTATTGTGGATTACCTTGAATTGCACTGGGTGTCTCTACCGAGTTTAGTTTTTAAAGGTTGTTATGACAACCTGGTGTTTCTAAGCGAATGGTGAAGAGATGTGGAATTCTGAAAATCTGCTGAGAATTGTTATAACTCGTATTGCATCATGTTCATGTGACAGCTTCTGAAATAATCTACATATACTGAAAAGCACGTGCCATCTCCTAGGTACTGGAGCTAGGAAAAATTCTTTTCTGCCATTTTTTAATAACCTAAGCTGCGAAGATAATAACCTATGTTTAAAAAAGAGTATTAAAATATATGGGTTGTTTGTCAGAAGGATGAATGTATTATAATTCTTCAAGAACACATTTATATCTATACATATTTTTCATCTTGGTTTGTTGGTGACTCAGTTTTTTAACAAAGTAAGTTATATGTTTGGCTGTCTATCATCCCAGTGAGCAGGGCAGGAGTGCTCTATAAAAAAAAAACTTTTATATAAAAAACTTTTTATATAAAAAACTTTTTATATAAAAAACTTTTTATATAAAAAATTTTATATAAAAAACTTTTTATATAAAAAACTTTTTATATAAAAACTTTTTTATAAAGTTGAGAGGTCAGCTCTCAAATCCAACACTGAGTAGAGGCCTGAAACCAAGTCACCTTCCCTCAAGCTATCTGCTCATTCCCAGGGGAAGAGAGTTGTCGTAGCCTAGTCCATGCTTTTCCGGGTGCACAGGATGCAGCCAAGAGCCACCAGCTGCTGAATGGAAGTGAGGTTGGAGGGCCCTGTGCAGAGCTCTAGTGCATTCCCACACTCCATACGCTCTAAAGTGTGGGGTGGTCTTACTGTCTCTACCATCACACACGATCGCCTCAGGGGAGTTTGCCCACTATCTACCTTTGCATTCAATGATGTAAACCTCCTTTGGCAGGGCCTGAGCCTCTCTAGGGGGGTAGGATTGGGCTCCTTTTCCTCAGAGGCCGCTGGTGGGAGCAGAGACCCTCTGGGCTCTAACACATTTCTAATGGCAAGAGGTTGTCATCTGTTGTCAGAGCTCAGTGGGCCCCTGGGGAAAGAAAGAAAGAGCAGCATGTGCTAACAAGGTAATGCAGTTTCCCCACATTGTCCGTATGGAGCTGGGGAGAAAATCCCTGCTGCTCTAATAGACTGAGGCATGTTTCTGGAACAGTAGGTTTTTTAACGGAAGAATGAGCCCTCTGTGATATGCTTCGTCCAGAAGGCTCCATGCATTAATAAAAAGCCTGGATACCGAACCATGGTTTCTGCTCTTGACTCAACGCCGGGAAAAACCTGCTCATGTCTGTTTTTCCTTCCCACATGGAAACAGAATGGCCATCCTTGCTACATTTTTTGGTTTAGTCAAATATGTTAACTAACCCCAACAGTATGCCCCAAAAAGGAATGTGTGAAGAGCAGAATGAGGAAGGTGGATGGTGGAGGTCCGTTCATTTCTCTCAACAACTCCTTGAGAGCTTCATGCAAACTTAATCACCTCCTGTCTTTGGCGGCGCTCTCTCCCTGTGCTACACTCTGCCCCTTCCCTTTGACGACAAGGAAAGACCGGTAGCTTAAAAGTCAGCCAATTAGTAAGAGAGCAGCAGATGAATAAGTGCCAATTGTTGAAAACACACCCTTTTCAATTTATTTACTGTATAGATTCATTTTACTGCACATTTTACTTCACTTGAGCAAACATTATCAACCATCTATGCTCTATGCAGTCATTCTTCTATATGGGAGCTACCGGAGGGGTGAGGAAGAATCACAACTCATTCAGAAAGAGAGAGTTACACAGATAATATAGGATTTCTTTATAAGCTCTGAAGAGATAAAGATAAAAAAGCAATCAGCTCTTTCTCAGTTTCAGAGGATGGTCAGAAAACCCTTTGGAGGTCTCGAAATGCATTTTAAATTCAAAAAGCAAGTAATGCTCTTTATATGACTTGGATATAAATTATAAACAGATTTACCACTGTGTAAGAAAATCAGTTACATTTCAGACTGCATGTTTATTTTGGTGTGTGTGCATGCATATGTGTGTGTCTTAAATGTATTTTTCCACCAATTAAATATCTACTGCATTTTAATTTGGCGTTGTATGTGTTATGTGTTTATGTATGTATTTAAGTAGATTTTACACTTATTAAATACCTATTATAGTTTGTTTAAGATCTATCTCTTTCACTCATCGGCCTGTACCAGCACCTAACAAAGCACTGGTCCCTAGCGTTAAATAAATGATTTCTTGACTACATAAGTAATTCACATATGGAACTCTTGAATCCATCCTCTGTGATGTAAGACCTTTATTTCCTAATTATAGTTAGTGACAAACAGAAAAATCTTATTTGCTGCTAACTATAGCTTAAGAAGAAATTTCAGTTCCTCTGTTTCTCTTCTGAATTGATTGCTTTATAAATCTACTTGCCTTCAAAACCAGTGGCGGGGAAGGGTACCATAATTGTTTCTAAATGTTACATTTTGTCTCTTTGTTTTTTATACAACAGTGGATGGGAAAATACACAGCACTCACTGAAAATACTCTTTTTAAAGTATTTTTTAAAGATTTTATTTATTTATTGCATACACACACACACACAGAGTACCAACAGGCAGAGAAACAGGCAGAGGAAGAAGTAGGCTCCCCGCTCAACAGAGAGACTGACTCGGGGCTCAATCCCAGGACCCCAGGATCATGACCTGAGCTAAAGGCAGATGCTTAAACTGACAGCCACCCAGGTACCCCTCACTGACAATACTCTTAGCAGCAGAGACTACACACACACATTTTGTGGTGAACGTCTATCAAAATTACAAAAAACATTTGGAATTCCTATTTTTGAAAAGTTGAGTAGTTAAAAAAAAAAACCCATGACGTTACTGTGTGGCACCAGCAATTCAATGACGTGGTTAGACAAAGACCATGTTTGATGCCGTTGGTGAACGTAAGCAGCGCTAGGTAGCAAGAAAGAAGCAGCACAAATCCTTCTCTGGGTGTGCCTGAGCTCACAAGGGGATAACTAGCTGCATGTGCCCCTTCTTTGCTGTGCCCATTCTCTAACTCATTGTGCATTCCTAGACCCAATTTTCTTCTCTACTTCCACTCTCTTGAATTTTCCTCTTACCGTGGCCACTAGTTTTTCTCAGATTCTATCAGTGCAACTCTTGAATCCTGTCTTCTGCCCTCAATGATAGCTTGACCTAAGTAGTTCCTGCAAACACCCATTAGAATGATCCATTCATGCTTGAAATTTCACAATTAGCTTGAAAGGCAATGATCAAAACTGTTCTAAGTCATTAAAGTGCAATGCCAACCTGCTAGCAGATACTGATGTTCAAAAGATAGGGACAAGAACAAGAGGTAGGAAAATGCTGGTAAGTAGGTAGTAAAGGATATGGAATGGGGATACGTGGACCAAAGGCCAACTTGATCTACTCATTCGTTTTATCCAGAGCAAGACCAGTTCTATGTGAGGAATTGCTGTTTGTTTATTCTTTCTGACCATTAATCTATTTTATATTATTAAGTTTTTGAGTATAATTATTGCATTAATTAAGTTGTTACTTAAATTTATTGAATCATGCAGGTCTAGTAAGGAAGAAAACAGACATGAATATCATGCTTTTGCTTTTTTCTAAAACCCTTTTAGGAAGCAAAACAGTTTCTTTGAGGGTGAGAAGGGCCATAGGTCAGATCACTGAGAACCATTTTCCACTAGAGTTTCCAAAAGACTTCTCATCGTAGATAAATTTACTTTGGCACAAACATTTTTATAAACATATATATTTATGTCCAAATATTTAAATCAAAATAAACATTTTTAATATATGGCATGAGTTTCTGCCACAGGAAGAATTTGTAGCTTTTAATATTCTGGCAAATAAAATTAGGCTACAAGAGGAAGACTTATTTTTCCCCAATCCAAATTAATCTCTGGACTGAAGTAGCTGGCTGCATATGATTGGGGAACCTGAGGAAAATGACAGCAATGAAATATGCCAGTTATTCCCACTGCCATCCTAAAAAATCACCATGCATTCTATAGCTATAGGACTCTCTAAGGGGGGGTTTGTTGCATTCAAGGAAAAATCATGTTAAACCAACAAGACAGCTCATCACCATGATTGATAACTGCATCACTCTGAACCTTGCCAAATATCTATCTGACTAAACCCAGAAGCTTTCAATCATTGGTTTTTTATTATTAAACAAAAACAAATAGAACTACTAACATTATCACAGGAGTCATTTCAAAATATTATGCATTTTTTATTCCCAAAATAGAGTTCAACTGTATAATCATTCTTACATTTTGCTGAAAATGGTAAGAATTCAAATATGATTTTAATAACCCGATGTCCAAGAAATTATAATGGATTTAAAAGTGAGTGTCCTCTATCAGCTTGGCATAATAATGACAGGCAGCTAAATTTCTCTGCACAGAGTTGGACCAAGTCCAAAAGAACTCAAATTAGTAGCCATCAATTAAGCATAAATTTGGAGTTTTTCCTCATTTTCTCTTCTGTCTTACCTCTTCCTCCCTCCCTCTCTTCCTGCCTTTCTCCCTTCTTTATAGTTTTGATGAGATCCAGCCACACTCTGGACTTGTTTTCAAATAATTAACAAGGTACATTTAGCAAGAAGAATTAAGTAAAAATAGAAACTGTAACGATGGAATATTGATTTGCTTGAAGAAAACTTCCATTGTCCAAATAGAGATAAATTCAGCTACTTTGGCTACATCCAGATACAGATGACTTAATCCAAAGATTGACTTCTGATGTTGTTTGGTCTCTGGAGCAGCCCCGCAGGGTTATTTATTATGAAAAGGAGCCATAGAAAGGGAGGCACACACCCATTAATTGTACCCGTGTCTGTCTCATTGGCCCATTATTCACCTGCCCTCATACTTTGTGTATGTAAGAAATATTGGTGGAGGCAAGATTTTCTTTTATGTTAGGCAGAGAAAAGAACATGTTGTTGGTAATGAAGGATTTAATTTCTTCTCCCAACTGTGATGATCATAGATCAGTAATACTGCAAGGGATACTTCACTGAACATTCTCTAGCAGTTTTCCTCATTTCAAAAAATGGAGGATAAAAAAGAGATTTTATCTCAAGCAACATCTAGTTAAGCAGACTCAAAGCTGAGTCTATGAAGGATGCAAATGTTTGTATTTCCTGATGGATTTTCCCTAAACAAGATTGGGCTAAAGATTCCACATTTGTAGGTTGACTTTGTTTTAGGTGTATGAAGGGGATTAGAATATGTTATTAAATACCTAAGGAGATTGGAATACATTACCAAAATACCTAAGGATGTATTTTCTGGAACTCAATCTTCTCCTAATTTCTTTTTTTTTTTAAAGATTTTTTTAAAAGATTTTATTTATTTATTTGACAGAGAGAGACAGATCACAAGTAGGCAGAGAGGCAAGCAGAGAGAGCAAAGAGGAAGCTGGCTCCCTGCTGAGCATGGAGCCCAATGCAGGCCTCGATCCCAGGACCCTGAGATCATGACCTGAGGTAGATGCTTAACCCACTGAGCCACCCAGGTGCCCTTTTCTCCTAATTTCATTTTATCTCAAATGTTAGACTACCTTAAAATGAATGAGATCTTATATTTAATAGAGAATTGTACACTGCAGTTATGATACACGCAAACAACTCAGCATATGGCCAGTGTGTCATTCTGTTGGGATACATGGACATATTATAAATTTTGGACTTAATGTCATCACTTACTGGAATTCTAGTCTACATTCCATGACTGCATAATGATAGTTTATATAATTTGAATAACAATCAATTGTGAAAAGTCAGATTTTTCTCTCTTTCAACTTGCATCTGTATTTTGGTAGTTTCTGAAATATAGAACTGCTGCATATTAAATGTAATTTTTTTACTTTAAATTTTCTTTTTTTCTTTTTTTTCTTTCTTAAATAGTGCTATTTACATTTACTTGATAAGCTATACTTGACAGTGTCCCTTTATTTTTGGTGCGGTCTTATAAAAGGAGCTTTATCGCGCTCTTCTACTTTGAAAGTATATAAAGGATCACAAACATTTTTGTATTTTACGTATATCTCCACTGAAAATTCTACATATGCCAAGTCACTCTATCTCTAAAAAACTGTGCTTTAGGGGCATCTGAGTGTCTCGTTTGGTTTAGTGTCTGCCTTCAGCTCAGGTCATGATCCCAGGGTCTTGGGATCCAGCCCCATGTTGGGCTCCCAGCTCAGCGGGGAGTCTGCTTGTCTCTCTCCCTCTGTTTCTCCCCCTGCTCATGCTCGCTCTCTCTCTCTCTCTCTCATTCTCCTTCTCTCAAATAAAGAAAATCCTTTAAAAAAATTGTGCTTTAATGGATGTGGAATATATTCATATATTTTTTAGAAGACTTATTTATTTTTTTAAGATTTTATTTATTTATTTGACAGAGAGAGATACAGCGAGAGAGGGAACACAAGCATGGGGAGTGGGAGAGGGAGAAGCAGGCTTCCCGCGGAGCAGGGAGCCGGATGTGGGACTCTATCCCAGGACCCTGGGATCATGACCTGAGCTGAAGGCAACTGCTCAACCAACTGAGCCACCCAGGCGCCCCTTATCATGCAAATGGAAATAAATGTAAAGCACACAATTAGTTTTTAGTCCTTCTCCATTGATTTCGAAGACCAGTGTAAGTTAGAATAGTAGCAGCACAAGAGAAATATAACAACTGAAATCTCTTCTCAACCAAATAATTATCTGAAAGACTGCAGTGCATCTCAGGGCTCGATCCCAGGACCCTGGCGCTGGGATCATGACCTGAGCTGAAGGCAGATACTAACTGACTGAGCCACCCAGGCACCCCAGTTATTCAATAATTTAAGCAACCACTAATTAATATCTCTGAGGGATGATCTGCTGGGTGAGGTGCCCTGGATGGGGCTATGAACGCGGGAAATAAATCTTAACTATTAAAGTCCAGTAGTTGTTTAGATCTTGAAAGAGAAAGAAATACACAGAGACAACACACATACATACAAGTGTCAGTGTTTATTATAATTAAGCAAAGCGAAAACTAAGGTATTTCTGGAATGATTCATTTCAGTGCCAGTCATTTAAGCTTGTTTTCCATATTTCCTAAAACAGATGAAGCTTTGAGATTCATATTTTGTTGGTCAGATATAGTTTGTACTGTGAGAGGAAGTGTCTTAGACTACACCTGATATTTTGCCTCATTCTGTAGGCAATAAAAGTCAAACCTTGCCCGAGTTGGGTAATTGATATGCCAAGAAAAGCAACTCTGGCCTCTGATGCTAGCACAAAAAGGGTTTTAGGCAAAGGCAGCTGTTCTTCATCATCTATATAAAGAAACAGTAGTAGTGCTTTTATAGATATGGTTACTTCCTACAGCAGAGGGAAAGAGAAAACAGGAAAAAAAAAACCCACATTTTTTTTGTGATGTCTGGAATGCAAAAGAGCAGGAGAATATGTCTTCCTGATTTTGTTCCGCATTTAAGATGCGGGTGATGTGTGTTATCAAGGCTGCACACATGTGAATACAGCGACTAGGAAGAGGCTTCTTTAGGTAAAATATTTTGTTTCACATTACTTTGGTAAAGGCAGCTTCAGGAGTCTAGCTTCACAGCATATACTAGTAATATTTTTCTTTTAAAAGATAAGCCCCACAAAGGCAATGCTGGCCTGTCTCTTTACAGGTGCAGACGACTACAGCTTCGCTGAAACCAGCGGTGACAGGGAGGGGAATGTGTTCAGTGGCTAGTGGGCGTCCTGATCAGAATGGCAATGTTCCTCTGCAGTGAGCCAGAAACCTAACCTCCCTGTGCCCCGCTTTGTTTTTGCTAAATTGTATTCATATTTAAAAGAAAAATATCCCTGACACACTTTGAGGTTCAGAAATTAAGACTCTAAGTATTTTTAATGATCCAGTTTTACTTTTTAGAAAATACCGGTTTCCTTTTTCTCTTTCTGTTATTGAAAAACTGTTTAAGAGATAAAATAGAAAAATGTGATGTACAATGAGGACCATTGATCTTATATTTTCCTCATTAAAAATGTAAGAGTAGCATCTTAAAAGTATTGATTTTACTATCAGAAATATGTAATCAGATATTCTTTTCTAGTTCAAATATTTAATACTTATTTAGAAATAAGCTAGTTCTCTAATATGTGTCCATTTGTATTTGCAAGGCTGTATTCGTGGTCTTATTTATAATTGTGAAAGCATGAATTAACTAGATGACCATTAATGAAGGATTGGCTTTATAAAAATAGTGTGAGAATTCATGTGATTAAATATTTTGTATTTATTAAAAGCATGTCATGTAATAATATTTAAAAACTGACTATCCCTATATATTATTGAATTTTAAAAAGCAGGTAACAATATACTATGAATAGTGTCTCAGTTTACTTAAATCTGTGTAGAAATGACAACAAAACTTAAAAGTGTTATCAGAAATGGCTTCTAGATTTCAGGTCATGAGTAGCTTTAAATTATTTTTATTTTTTTTAAATATTTTATTTATTTATTTGATACAGAGAGAGTTTAGATCACAAGTAGGCAGAGAGGCAGGCGGAGAGAGAGGAGGAAGCAGGCTCCCCGCCTAGCAGGAAGCCAGATGCGGGGCTCGATCCCAGGACCCTGGGATCATGACCTGAGCTGAAGGCAGAGGCTTTAACCCACTGAGCCACCCAGGCGCCCCAAGTTTGTTTAATTTCTATGAAGACATGTGACGTCTATAGTTAGATAAACCATTGTAAATTATTTTCTAGACTGAGGAAAAATTAAAATAGTGAAGACTATTATCTGTGAGCTGACCTATGAGATTTTCTCACTTAATTAGTAATCATCTTCTTAAAGCTTGAAAAACTAAGTCTCTATTATTTGAAGAAATTAACGTTTAATAATCTTATTTTATATGAAACAAATTTATGGAAGAAAAAAAATGTAGAACATATGTCCTCTCTTCCTGTCTCAGATCTGCTCTATAGCTAGGTTGACATCAATTTAGAGCCTAACCTTTGCAGATACTGTAACCAAATATTTGTCTGTCATATATCCCCCCAGACTTGGCTAATCTAGTCCTCTTTTTGCACTCTCCTCAATGTATCTGTTTTTTGTCTTATGTGCTCAGACTTTTCGTGTAGACCGTGTGTTCAATTAGTTGGCTCATTCACTAGTGGTAATAGAAAGATGCTGAATGAAAACCTGGGAAAAGGAGCAAAAGTGGATTTGTGGTAGTCCCCACTAATACCATCTCCTCCCAGGTCTGCTGGAGAGTAGTTTTATTCCTAGCTCTCGTGCCCCCACAATATACAGCTAATTACTTAAAGGAGTTCTTATAGGTTCCAATTAAATGAATTTAAAGGACAGCCTCACTCAAACTGGTACTGATTTTTCTTCAACTCAAAAATTTATTTCTGGGTGCCAGCAATGACATTTAGCAGCATCATGGGGACCAGGGTAGGCAGAATAAGAATTATGTGGTGAAAAACCATGTTATACAAGGAATAGTTGAAGAAGGGGGATGTGTTCAGTTGTAAAAAGAAATGATAAGGAGGAATATGAGTGCTGCTTTCCAGTATTTGAAGGTCATCATGTAAGCTATAAATGCTTAGGGTTTCCAGAGAGCAAAATGGGGACAATTTGGTGAAAATCACAGAAGAGCAGATTTTAACTATATGAGGATTATCTTTTTAACCACCAGAAGTATCCCATGTTACTCTTGATGCCCATATGGAGATAGCATTTGGTTTGTCAGTCATTTATTAATATCTTAGCACAGTGCCTACCTGCTGTCTTTTTATTAATCTACCAGCTTGCCATCTTAAATGCTAGTGAAGTGGAGCAAGTGAAGAATTGAAGATTAAAAAATTAGAGATAAGAATTGATTTCCTCGTAATAATATTCTAAATGAGTACTCGACAATTTCATTGTTGCTAGCTAAAGATTTTGCTTTGTGATTAAAAAATATATATTTTTGACATTGTCTTCTCCAAATACTGAGAGTTATTTTGTTGACCAAAATAACTTAAACAATTTGATTGAGGATTGTGGTATGTTCTCAAGAAACTTTTGTTAAGTGTGTAGATTGAGGATCTTGAGGGAAATAATAATGTACATTTGACCCCATTCATTTTTATCTTAACTTCCTCTTCATTAATACAATTCACTCTGTCCCCAAGCAATTCTCTTGTGGGCTTGAGGGAATATCTACGTTTCTACTTTCCGGTATTCTCTTCTATCACTTTTATCACTTGGACAGTTTTCTTCTAACATTTTTCCCTTCAAAACCCATTCTTCAAGTTCAAAATTCAATTGCATGTGGACCACAGGCCTTTACCAAACACAACCAACCAAGATGGAAATCAATCTCATCAAGCCATTTTTCCTTTGATTTTGTTAAATTTGTGTTTTGGCTGATCCATTGTTCTAATTGTTTCATGCCTCCTATAGTGTGATTGCAAACTTAAAGTCAGAGAATATAACATACATAAAATGGGCCATACATTTGGTTTTTGCCTTGGTTGGTACACCAAGTTGCTAAATCGTCAAAAATGTAATGGGGCACCTGGGTGGCACAGTTGGATAAGCGTCCTACTCTTGGTTTTGGCTCAGATCATGATCTCACAGTTGTGACACTGAGCCCAGTGTTGGGCTCCACACTTAGCATGGAGTCTGCTTGATTACTCTCTCCCTCTCCCTCTGCCCCTCCTACCCATGGTCTCTCTCTCATTGTCTCTCTCTAAAATAAATAAATAAATCTTTTAAAAAATGTAATAAAGAGATATAAAAAAATGGATTCTGAGAATTTCCAGTGATTGAGTAGGAAAATCTGCATTTAAAACAGAAATAAAGAACACTCAAGTGATAGTAATGATCTGCCAAATTTAGGAATTAATAATATGGAAGGGATGGTATCACTTTCTCTTTTCATTTCCTCCACAATCACCCCACCCCAACATTCACAAACCCATATATACATAAGTATCCATGTCCATACATATCACATATGCCTGAACCATGGAGATTAGTCACATGGATAAAAGAGGCTGTTTTGGTGAGCGATAGGGAATGAGAAGAGAACTTGATTGGTTGTGAGAAATTTTGATCCTCTCCATGTGGCACTAGAAGACAAAATGATGAAGCATTCAAAAAAGGCTGTGTGAGGGGCACCTGGGTGGCTCAGTCAGTTAAGTGTCTGCCTTTGGCTGAAGTCATGATCCTAGGACCCTGGGACTGAGCCCAGTTTGGGGCTCCCTGCTCAGCAGGGAGTCTGCTTCTCCCTCTCTTTCTGTCCCTGCCCCCTGACTCATGCTGTCCCTCCCTCTCTCTCAAATAAACAAAATCTTTAAAAACAAACAAACAAAAAAGAGCCTGTGTGGAAATCTAGGTGTTAGAGAAACATCTCTGAGTCCCTTGAGAAAAAGTATTAAAGAGGGATAGAGAGTTAGTCCTTAGTAAAATTATGTGCCTCTGGAAGGAACCTGGCAACATCCTACCTCACTGAAGAATGGAAGTTTTCTGATGTTTCTCAAAATGAATTCAATATGAGAATCATCATGCAGTACTTATTAAAAATATAGCTAAGCTATTGCTTCCAATTAATTGGTTTTAGAGGATTTGGAGTGGTATCCTGTAATTGATTTTTTATTTTATAACTTAATATATATGTATATAATATATAAAATTTTCAGCAAATATTCATTGATCACTGTATCACCAGGCACTGCTTTAGGTACAAAAAATACACACTACTGTGAACAAAATGAACAAATCATCTGCCTGGAGAGAATTTATATTTTACTGAATCTGTTTAAGTGCATTCTAAGTTTTAATGTAAAATGCATACCTTATCTGGTCAAATAACTTTAAAACAGTAATCTAAAGTCATCACCCTTTGTGTAAGCTGTTAATATTTGTAGTTGCCATTGCTTTATTTGAAGGAGCCATGACTATAGAGAAGGTAATTGCTGTAGATAGGGGTAGGAGACGTCCAATAGGGGAGAAGACTTAAAATCCTTCTACATATAGGTGTTAGAAGGTACTATGATACTGTTACATATAGGTGGGGCTGTTAGGCTACATGGTGCTTAGAAATGGAAGATCATATCTGTGATTTGAATATGGGCTTCAAAGCCAATCAGATCTGCAAACTCGCCACAGTGTTGTTATTTGATATATGAGCCCTGAAAAGTGTCTTATCCTCTCTATTTCTTAGATTTTCATTTTGAAATGATGATAACATCTTCTGGAGAGTCATACTGTTATTCCTGTTTTGCTGACAAGGAAACAGAGCTTAAAGATGCTAAGACTGTTGTTGAATCAAAGATGGATAGCTAGCTAGCTAGTGAGATTCCTAATGAAATCTGTATATGTGAACAATATACATACATAAAAAAATTCTTGGTTTCATCAGTTCCATCATACCACTAATTATGTAAACCTAAATGTTATTTTAGTGGTATTGCTATTGATTGGTTGGTATTAATATACATTGCTTAAGCTCTAAATAAGATGCCACAAAAACTGTTAGAATTAATTTATACAGTAAAATTACAGGATACAAAACCAACATCCAAAAATCAGTTCATTTCTGTCAATAACAACAGAGTATCCAAAAAAAAAAAAAGAGTGAGAGAAGAAGAGAAAACAATCCCATGTGTGATAACATCAAAAAGAATAAAGAATTTAGCAATAAACTTTCCAAAAGAGATGAAAGACTTATACATTGAAAACTATAAAACATTGATGAAAGAAATTAAAGAAGACACACAAAAGTGGAAAGACATCTTGTGTTCCTGGAGTGGAAGACTTAATATTGTTAAGATATCCTGACTACCCAAAGTGACCTGAGAGTCAATATCATCCCTATCAAAATCCCAATGACATTTTTTATAAAGCTGGGGGAAAACATTCCTGAAATTCATATGGAACCACAAAATACTCAGAATAGCCAGATAATCTTGAGAAAGGAGAACAAAGCTGGAGACACCACACTCCCTAATTCAAAATATCTTACAAAGATACAAATATCAAAACAGGCAGTATATTTTTTAAAGCTCATTTCCATATTAAAAAAGTTAGAAATAAAATTTTTGCCCCAAGTATTGCCAGACAAAACAGAAAAGCTTAGTTACTTTCGGAAGAGTTCCTGTGTTTCCTGCAGGTGATCCAAGGTAGTGGCTACAGGCTAAGACTTTGTTGTCAACTGTCTGAGTTTTCTCAACTACACAGTTTACTAAACGTAATTCAGCATTTGTAAAAAATGTAGCTAATTATAGAAGGAATGATGGTTTCAAGCATTAAGTAAAATAATGCATATAAAATGTTCTTTGCAACATTGGACACATTGAAGTAGATCTGTGTATATTAATTGGCATATTACAACCTTTTCTTAGGAAAGAAGAGGGAGCTGCAGAAGAGAATAATTTTCTGATTTCTACAAAAGAAATTATAAAATAAACATAGATATTATTTGAATATTCACTCTTAGGGGCAGTTTTCTTTCGGTTTGCTTTTGCTTCTTTTTTATTCTTATATTCTCTGTGTGTAGTGTACTGTTAGCTGTCACAACCACAGTCACTTAATTGATCCCCTATAAATGAAAATCTGTAGAAGTTTTGTCTTCCCAAAGAGTATCTGAAGAGGTCCCCTGGTAGTAAATGTGTATCTTTAGAGCCAGTCACTAGATAAGTGGGTTGGGGTTCTGTGTTTCTGTGTTCTGGAAATTACGGAGGACTTAAACCTGCACCTTAGTACAAAATCTCACCCTTCAGAACTGAGAGATGGAGGCCTTGAGACACTGAAGATTTCTTCCTGAGATGGAATACCCTAAGAGATGGGGTTCACTGGGACCCTCAAAAATTTTAAAGAAGCAATATGTATAAAATATCCTGTTGGGAAAATGATCCCCATCAACAGATAAGACCTAGGTTAGTGCCCTAACATCACAAACTGGAAGAATCCATACTTCTGAGCTTCATTCCAATGGAAGGAGCCACGAGAATCTATAGACAAGGTAATAAAAGGAAACCATAGCAGCAGTAAGTATGACTTTACTTGAGTCACCACTATTCATGGGTTGGAGTTCGGGAAGGGACTAAACTGTTATCGAAACCCTTAAAGACATGGAACCTTCTGCTGAGTGTGGCCTCAGGTTCAGTGCTCTATGGGACTAAGAAGAAAACCTAGAACAGACTCTCAGTCCCAGCATGAGTGGTTTGTGAGACGGACTTCTGAGCAGCTGCTGAATCTTTACATGCAAGGACATCAAACCCTTTCCTGAAATTTATCTTCTCATGGCTTCTTTTTTAATGCCACTGACCCATAATTTGTACTTATGCCCCCAAATTGCCCTTTGTCCAGGTTCCAGTCTACCTTTTAAATAAAATATGAATTGAATTTGTGACTTTATTTCTCTGAAGACTCTTGTGCTCCTGGAATGTCGTCTCCTGCTGTCTTCCCGCTTCTCACTTGGTCTCTTTTCTGCCTCCTCAGCTGGGTCATAAAATAAATTCATGGGTAACCCCATCTAGCTCCAACTCACTGTCTCTTAGACTTTTAATCCCTTTTTAGCTTTTAATCTGCACTCTATTTTATGGCTTGCTTGTAACTTGAAAGCTCTTTAAAAAACACTATCTATGAAAATTTTCACATAATGATATAGTCACCAAAATATTGAAAAGGAATCAGTGTAATGGGAGAAGCTTCATGATAAATAATAGAATTAAAAATGAAGAGAGATAGCTTGTATTTGGAACTAATGGCATAGTTAATTCTATTTTTGTCATGAAACTTATTTTCGAATCGCATCTATAGTTTCATTGCTTTAAGTAGCAGGAATGCCTCCAAGTTATTGAGATATATTGTGTAAGTAAGTTCAGTATCCCATAGACTATGCATTACAGTTTTGATTTAGTGGTGTAATAGTTTCTGTCTTTATTTTTATGTGTTACTGTGAAAAGTTCAAAGTGGTTAATAAACTGATTGCTCTTCTACAAAGTAATGATGATGTATATATTATTTTTCTTTTGCAGTAAGTTTTAAGATTCATGTCCAACTCTTAAAGGTTTTTTTATAAAAGAAACTATACCACCATGAGAAAGATAACTATAACTTCTTAAAATTTAAATCTAAAGATTCATTCTCAAGAGACAATCATATGGAATGAAAATTTCATAGAAAACCTGTGTGAAGTGAACAATGTTAATAAATTCATTGAAGTTTAACTTGATCAGAGATTGATTTAATTAGGTTCCTCTGTCCAAAATCACAATATGTGTTTGTATAGCAGAATCTAAAGACATCTATTCCAAAACTCCCAAATTATAGATAAAGAAAATTAGGTGGGATTATTTGGTTTGTCCATTGTCATTTGTGTGTCAACTGGGAGAATTTCTATTAGAAAGCATATGAAATCTTACCCCAAAGATACAGATGTAGTGATCTGAAGGGGCACCTGCATCCCAGTGTTTATAGCAGCAATATCTACAATAGCCAAATGATGGAAAGAGCCCAGATGTCCATCTACCGATGAATGGATAAAGATCTGGTAAATATATGCAATGGAATATTACTCAGCCANAATTAGGTGGGATTATTTGGTTTGTCCATTGTCATTTGTGTGTCAACTGGGAGAATTTCTATGAGAAAGCATATGAAATCTTACCCCAAAGATACAGATGTAGTGATCCGAAGGGGCACCTGCATCCCAGTGTTTATAGCAGCAATATCTACAATAGGCAAATGATGGAAAGAGCCCAGATGTCCATCTACTGATGAATGGATAAAGATCTGGTAAATATACGCAATGGAATATTACTCAGCCATCAAAAAATGAAATCTTGCCATTTGCAACCATGTGGATAGAACTAGAGGGCATTATGCTAAGTGAGCTAAGTCAATCAGAGAAAGACAATTATCAGATGATCTCACTGTNCTTGTAATCTCTCTCTCTGTGTCAAATGAATAAATAAAATCTTAAAAAAAAAAAAAAATGAAATCTTGCCATTTGCAACCATGTGGATAGAACTAGAGGGCATTATGCTAAGCGAGCTGAGTCAATCAGAGAAAGACAGTTATCAGATGATCTCACTGTTATGTGGAATTTAAGAAACAAAACAGAGGATCATAGGGGAAGAGAGGAAAAAATAAAACAAGATGAAATCAGAGAGGGAAACAAACTGAGGGCTATTGAAGAGGAGAGGGGTGGGGGTGGGGGATGCGGTAACTGGGTGATGGACATGAAGGAGGTCATGTGGTGTAATGAGCACTTGGTGTTACATAAGACTGATGAATCACTGACCTCTACCCCGGAAACTAATAATACATTATATATTAATTAATTGAATTGAAATTTTAAAAAAGCATATGAAATCTAATAAAGTTTGAAGTTTTTTTAAAAGATTTTATTTATTTATTTGACAGAGAGAGGGGGAGATCACAAGTAGGCTGAGAGGCAGGCAGAGAGAGAGGACGAAGCAGGCTCCCTGCTGAGCAGGAACCCCAATGCGGGCCTCGATCCCAGGACCCTGAGATCATGACCTGAGCCGAAGGCAGAGGCTTTAACCCACTGAGCCACCCAGTCACCCTAAACTTTGAGTTTTGTTTAGCTACAGCAAATCCTGCCCTGACAAATTGGTCTACAATGAATATAGAAAAACAAGTAGGTTTCTGAGTCTTCTATTTTTGTAGCGGTTAATAAAACCAAATCTCAGCTCAAATCATTGTAGCATTCAACCACAGTGACATAAAAGGAACAAAACCTTAAAATAAAACCACAGTAATTTACATACTAATAGCATATCTTTCTCTATTAGCTAAGATTATTTAAACAATAATGGCTATAATTATGGTTACTTCATAGCTATCCACACTGTCTATCACTGTACATGTGGATTCATGGGCATTCTTGCCAATAGTGCCATGTCATGTGGTCATAATGTTTCTGAGTTTGTGAAATAATCAATAATCAACTCACTTGGGTCCAGGTAGTGTGAAGTGCTATTTATTACCATAATAATTTTTTATAGATGAGACCTCAGTATAATTCTTGCTTTTGCAAAAGTTTATTCTTTCCCTGAAACAGTAGAATCACACACTCTTCTGTAGACTTAGCCAGGTTTGATGTGTGGTATGACCAGAGTGCTAGTAATTGATTTCTTGTATTCTTTTGGCACTGGTTTTAAGAGTCCTCAAGGCACTTTTGATTTGAAGCTGCTCCTTTGATTTCTGTAACAGACAGCAAAGCAGCATCACTGTCACAACCGTTGACAGGATGGGACATTGAACCTTTTGCCTCTGCTGAAGGATATTATAAAGGTTTCATTGTTAACTTCTAATATCGGCTAATCAAAAATATTTTCTAAGCCCAACTCATTTTTTTTTAATTTTGTCACTCAAGAGACGTGCACTTGAGTATCCATTATGTACCAAGCTCCACAGAAGTTACTGGGATTCAAAAAAGTAAAGATTTTACTATAAACAGTCTTTACTTTGCACATCGTGTTTGCTGCCTTGTGGAAACAGCAGAGATGTGAAACTAGACACTCTGTGAACATATGGAAATGAGTTTCTGAAAGAGGAGCGAGTGAGGCCAGTGCTTAATTTGGGCTGCAGTTCACCTGGGTGCAAAAGGACATTTCTGACATCCATGACAAGCCTGCAAAGAGCAGGATATGAAGTAGTGCTGTGTCGTAGGGAAGGAACATTGTATTGAAGCAGCAAAAAATAGACAGTGTGGCAAGGGATGAACCTGGAAATGTAGGTAGAAGCTGATTCCCAAAGAACATGAGGAATAGTGCTGAGGACAAAATCAAATTTACTGTTTGAAAAAAAAAAGGTGGCTTAAAAACCTAGGGTGGATGGTAGGTTGTTATAGTAGGCAACGGGGATATTATTACGTATTATACTATAATTCAAGTGGGAAACAATAAAATTTTGAACAAAAGTAGTGGCAGAACGGAGAGGACAAACATATTTTAGCAATGCTTAGTGAAAGAGACTGCCCTGGGTGTGATTAAAAAAATTAGAATGCAACCAAGAAATTGACCAGATCTTGGTCTAGTTGTCTTGCAATTTTGTTTTGTCAGAAACTGACCAATATAAATGATGATCCAGTCTCTGGCACCTAAAGGCTGATAAGGAATCAAAGTGTCCAGTTAGGCATGCAGAGTGAGAGAAAACCTGATGTGCATGAACCTTTGAAGGTCAGGGAGAGGAAAAGGAGTCCGTAGAGAAGATTAAGAAATGGTGATCAGAGTAGAAAGTGCAGAGACAAGAATAAATGATGTTGAGGAAACCAGCCCTAGTTGGAGGCAACCTGGAGAAAGAGATTTCTGTCAACCTCTTACATGCCTCCAGACAAAGCAGGTGCACATGAGGAGCACCTTGCACTCTTGGCGGGAAAGACCAGTAAAGCAGAAGCCATATTGGAAAGCTGAAGAAATGCAGTTGTGAGTCTGAAATGCACTACTAGGGGGCACTAGGGTCAGGGGAAAGCAAGATTTCAGTTAAGGGAAGGAGCTGTGGAAGTATTTTGTGAAAGTGTAACAATGAGCAAGTTTGTCTGTAGGACTTCCAGAAGTAGACTGAATAATGCAAAGGGGCTTGGGCACAAGCAATAGTGGAAAGAACCAGAAAGAGGTGATGTACAAAGAGCTTAATTTATGTTTTACAAACCCTTTATGAAATTCAGATATATGTATGTATGTATGTGTTTATATTTTCAAAATTATGTTCAGTTAGCCAGCACATCGTTAGTTTTTTTATTGTAATATTCAGCTCATTAGTTGCATATAACACAGTGATCATCGCCACGCATGCCCTCCTTAATACCCATCACCTGGTTACCTCATCCTCCCCACCCCCTCCCCTCTGAAACCCTCAGTGTGTTTCCCACAGTCCAGAGTCTCTCATGGTTTGTCTCCCTCTCTGATTTCTTCCCATTCAATTTTCCCTCCCTCCCCCTGGGGTCCTACATGCTATTCCTTATGTTCCTCATACATGTTTTTAATTCTTAGATGAGAGGTTCAGATTTGTTACCCCCAAATTAATTAGCAGAGCCCTGATTTTTGTTGAATAGTAGGTGAAACAAACTTCCCAAAGAGGAGGTTTGGAGAAGCTGAGGAGTTAAATTTTAGAATGAAAACACAGATGGATTTCAGACTTTGAACTCTCTTGACGGAATTCAGATGGCATGTAGTGATTCATGGCACACCATTGAAGGATTTGGACAGAGCAGTAATATTTTCAAAATCCTATAACCAAAAGATTAATCTACAATAATGGGAAAGACATTCTGAAAAGCATTAAGATTAGATTTTGTTTCAATTTGCACAACCAATTATTAGAATTAGAAGGAAACAATAAAATATTGCCCCTTCATTATAAAGTTGAAGAATTTTAACAATGACCACTTTGATGCGGGCTCCTTATGTGCCAGTTATTATGCTAAGCAATTTACAGGCGTTAACTCATGAGTTAAGGCAAAATGAGTTCCATGTGATCCCAAGTATTTATACGCTGACTTTTAATGTGAAATAACAGGCTTAGACTGTTTAAGTGACTTGCCAACATTTTGTTAATTAGGAAGTTATTTAAAAAAAATCCCAATCCAAGTATAAAATCTCACACAAAAAGGGGTTTCTGGTCTCAAATCATCAGAATGCTTGGAGGCTGAGCCTCAGTCACGTTTGATCAAGACTCTTCATTTTCTTTCCTGGGATTCACAAGTTTGTGACCTCTTGTGTATCACTGCCTCTAGTCATGTTTTCCCCAATGTGTTGAAATGGCTGTAGTAGTTCAGACATTTGCACACCAGCTTCCAGGGAAGAAGAGAAAGAGAGCATTTCCCAGAAGTTCTTAACAAGCATCTCTGGTTTTATAGGTTTAAAATGGNGTGTTGAAATGGCTGTAGTAGTTCAGACATTTGCACACCAGCTTCCAGGGAAGAAGAGAAAGAGAGCATTTCCCAGAAGTTCTTAACAAGCATCTCTGGTTTTATAGGTGTAAAATGGGTTACCTTTATACTTTCNGTGGGTTAAAGCCGCTGCCTTCGGCTCAGGTCATGATCCCAGGGTCCTGGGATCGAGGCCCACATCGGGCTCTCTGCTCAGCAGGGAGCCTGCTTCCTCCTCTCTCCTCTCTCTCTGCCTGCCTCTCTGCCTACTTGTAATCTCTCTCTCTGTGTCAAAATGAATAAATAAAATCTTTAAAAAATAAATAAATAAATAAATAAAATGGGTTACCTTTATACTTTTTAAACATTCATCCTTACCCAGAAAAAAAAAATGCTTGTATTTGTCAGTTAAACTTGAGCCAACTGCCTTCATGGGAGTTAAGCTTCTTTGAACATATAAGTTTTAACATACCACTTTTAACACTTTTAACATATCAGGGGGCATGCATTGGGGGAGTGGATTACCATACTATCCACTAAAATTATATTATTACTCTTAAAGAATTGAAATAACTTACAAAACAGTCATATATCTAATTACAGAGATAGCCCTAGGATCCAACACTTCTGATTTGCATGCACACACACACACATACACCTACACACATACACACACACAATTTGTATTTTTTCTTTTACTAAAGCTGAATAGGCCAGTGGACAGGAAGATAGATACAGATAAATAGATTGATCAATAGTATATAGATACATGATGGATGGGTAGATGGATAGATAGATAAATACAGATAATCTCTAGATAGCCTTTACTTTAGATGACTTCACCCAACTGTAGTTTAATGTATGTGTTCTGAGTGTGTTTAGGTTAGGCTGGGCTAAACTATGATGTTTAGTAGGTCAGGGGTATTAAATGTATTTTGCATTTACGATGTGTTCAACCTAGGATGTGTTTATTGGATATAACCTCGTTGTAGGTTGAGGAAGATCTGTAGATGGGTAGATTTAGATCTTTTTTTACCCTTAACGTGGCAGAATCGTCCAATCAAATAAAAACAAGTAATTTTGAGAGTGTAGAGTGTGTGTTAAATAAGTAATTACATTAATGGTCCTTAACATCTTGGCTAACTGCATTTAATCAAAAGCAATTTTTTTTCATCCTTAAGAACACAATACTACACAGAAGAATTACTAAACTTAGAGAATTATAACTGAGAGCCACGGAACAAATGAATTCCAGACTCATATATTTCATCATGTTTTCTATGGAATTTCCTGACAGCGTCCATGAAAATAATTTCCAATTACATTGGGCACAAAGGAAGCAACAGTGTATCATCACTGGTAATTGGAATTTAGTGTGTCACTGGGAGCAGTCATTAGCATTTTTACTGGTGTATGTGGTATCGAGTTCTTGGCACACAATGGAGAGATAAAGTGCTCATAAAAATGGATTCCCTTATCCATCAAAGTACATTTGAATCACAAGGTGTAAATATGTATAGTCTAAAATATTTAGTATATATCTAGAAGGAAAGTTTTATAACCTTAGAGTGCTTTTGAGTCCTTGGACTGAATACCAAATCCTAAGTGGATGTCAAAGTATTGGGTGTGCCAAGGGCTGCTCTGTAGCCAGGCTGAGCAGAGTCAGAGTTGAGCGCAGTATTAAACTAAATTGCCTGCTCTTATCCTAGGAGTACAGTTCAAGAGGGCATACAGTCCACTCTGGGGGATTTTTATGATATGTCTTTACTTATCTTGAAAAGTTCTGATTATTTCAGGCGGATTTAACAAGTATACAAATGCTTCCTTCTTGGGTCTCTAACAAAGTGGGACAACATTATTGTAGCCTATTTGTTTGTATTTTAATGTCTTCTTACCTTTTTACCTTTTCCAAAATTCCTTTTTTTTTCAAATATAAGACATAAAGTCCAGATCAGTATAAGAATTTTAAGATGGGGGACTTGAGGACAGGAATTGGGCTAGCGTTGCATATTTGGGTCTTGTCATCGTACGTGTGGGGCAGGAGAATAGAAAGTCAAGCATGTATACATGTTTTGGTCATACACTTAAATAGCATGTACTATGTGGAAAACTTATTATGATTTCTTTATCAATATTAACTTGTTTGAAACTGCTAGAAGATGCTATTGTTTCACTTTCTTTTCATAGGAAGAAACTAAAATGGAGAGGTTAAGTAATTAGTTTGAAGTCACATGGTTGGCTAGAGGTCAACCTAGGATTCAAACATAGGCTTTCAGTCTCCAGAAGCACAAACAATAACCACAATGGAGAACGATCCAGTCTTTCCTAACTGGTGAAACTGTGTAGGACTTGGCTCATCAGACTCATCTACAAAGATTTTAAAACTCTCTGATAGCTGGCACACCCAAAAACATTTAAGTTAGACTTTCTGATGGAGGCCCAGGAATTGATGTTCTCAGTAATCCCTGTGAAAGCTTTATATACAGCCCTTGTTGAAGATAGAGAGGAGAGACAAGCCATTTACAACTTTAAAGGGCAAATATAGGAAGAGAATCCATAGAAGGAAGCTAAGAGCCAAGTGTTCATGAGTAGAGCATTGAGGTCTAATGCAAAATTGATTAAAGACCTAGTTACTTTAAAGACTAAACTCACGTGCTGTGCATCCATGCTTACTTTTACTTTACAATTAAATCTAGCTTTAGTAGACCTCATGTTGCAACGTGTAATAGTCTTCTATTCCTTTGTAGGATATTTTCATGTCTGCGTACGCACACACACGCACACACATACACATCTGATCTCTAAAGTGATTCTGAAAACCCTTCTGCTTTACATTTCTCTGCTGCTTGATGTCTTTTTAATGTAATAAAATGTACATTTATTTCCCAATCCTATTTGGAAAGAAATGTCAGTGTATTTATCCTTCTCTACCTTTCTAAGTGGAATTGCATTATTTCTTGGTTATAATGCAATGTATACATAAGGCAAAAGCTGAAAGAAAGTTACATGTCTCTCTTGATATTATTTGTCTCTCTTTCTATTTATGTTTCAGGCTTAATAAGGGTTAAAATTCTTCAGCAAAAAAATTTATGTTAACTCCCTTTGGCTGTGCATTTTATATTGTGGCTCAATCTTCCTTATGTGATTTTTTTTAATACAATGCCACTCACTTTGGTTCTGCTTTCTTAAGTGAAAACGGTGATGTACTTTAGAAATTCAAGGTAAGTTAAACTCACAATGTCGTGTCAAAAAGTACTCTAAAGGCCATAACTAACTGTCAGGTCTCCATTTAGAGTACAGTATATGTATAGTATGTGTGTCTTTTGTGCATACCTATGAGTACTGTTTGTATCCAACTGATAAATATTTATTTGGGACTTACGTCATGACAGACTGGATGAAAAGAATGAATATGGAATGACTGATGATGTAAAAGATTTTGTAGCCCATAAGAAGAATCACATAATGAACCGAGTTTCAAAAAACAAAAATGTGGGCCCCTGGGTGGCTCAGTGGGTTAAAGCCGCTGCCTTCGGCTCAGGTCATGATCCCAGGGTCCTGGGATCGAGGCCCACATCGGGCTCTCTGCTCGGCAGGGAGCCTGCTTCCTCCTCTCTCTCTGCCTGCCTCTCTGCCTACTTGTGATCTGATCTCTCTCTCTCTCTGTGTCAAATAAATAAATAAAATCTTAAAAAAAATGTATGAAAACTGTTGGGAATACAGAAGGGTANCTTGTGATCTGATCTCTCTCTCTCTCTGTGTCAAATAAATAAATAAAATCTTAAAAAAAAATGTATGAAAACTGTTGGGAATACAGAAGGGTGGATAAATTATCTCTGCTGGGGAGTAGAAAAACAAGCATTCACAGAGGTGACCGTGGAGCTGGGGCATCGACGGTGTGGAGGATTTCTTCAGATGGTGGAGGCTGCAGTGGTCCGGGCAGCAGGACCACATCTCTCCTATGGAGAGACAGGAAAGAGCCTCAGCTCCACGGTAACTAAGTATGCGCTGGCTCCCTGTGGGGTCTCTGGCAGCACCATCAGAAACTTAATCTGCAGAGATTCTGAAACCCATTCCTGTCATGCCAAGGAGTTTAGATGATTTTTCTTTCAAGAGGAATAGGAATCCATTAGGGCTTTAAAAAAATTAACTTATTTTTTAAAGAAAGGGGAGTAACGTGATCAACCCTGTGTTATGGGGCAGTGACTCTGAGGCTCCTGTGTGACAGGAACTGGAGGAGGAAAAAATTAAGATGCTTTTCAGCCTTGAGATTAGGAAAGTGAGGGTCCAGACCAGCTGAGACAATTGCAGGGGTGATAAAAAGCAAAGAACATATTGAATGAGCAGAATATTTTAATACATCTTGGAAATTTAAAAAAAGACTTTATAGAAGACATAAATGAGATATAATTAACATATATTTTCTTTTTTTAAGATTTATTTATTTTAGAGAGAGACAAAAAAGAGGGAGAGCATGAGCAGGAGGAGGGGCAGAGGCAGAGGGAGAGAGAATCTCAAGCAGACTCTCCACTGAGCACGGAGCAGGGCTCCACCTCAGGACCCTGAGATCATGACCTGACCCCAAATCAGGAGTCAGACACTTAACCAACAGCCATGCAGGCACCCCATAATCCACCTATATTTTCAGCATATTTCTAGCAAGTTTTTTTTTAACACCTCGAATGTTAAAAAAAAAAATACATAGGATATAGAACAGTCATCCTGGAGGGGGCATTTGCCAGAAGAAATAGTTATGCAACACATTGCTTTTTATGGTTGAGAATAGTACCTGGCACATGGTACGTACCGCTGAATATTTGTTGATTGAAAGAAGAAATGAATCAATCAGCAAGTTAATGTCACTTGGGCAGAATTCGTGAGTCAGGGCTCAGTTCTGCTCCCAACTCTCTACCATTTTATATGAACCCATGCTTGTTGATAATAAAGGACATCCTCCTATAAAAAACCTGAAATCATATCATATTACAACTGTGAATTTACAAAACGTAACTAATTTTTTAAATATATTTTGACATATCCATACATGCCCACTAAAAATTCTATCCAAATTGGTTCTCATATTAACTCTCAAGTATTTAGGTATTTTAGTGAAATCCTGATTTAGGTGCACTTTATATCAAATGAACTACTCAAGACTGTTCTTTCTAGGTGATATTTCTATAACTCTCAGTATTCACTTTTTCTGTCCCTTGCTCTTCTAGAAATGCATGCATATATATGATATTCACTTATATCTTGTACATATATAGAGTGACTGCTTAAAATTTAGAATTTAACTATTATAATAAAATAACTTTTTTTAGTAATAGCTGTATTATTAAAAACTACATGAATTAATTTACTACCGGTACATGGAAAATTTAAGTAGTTCAGTATTCTCCATTGCATATTGTACACTCTCTGTCCAGCTGGATATAGAGGAATGCTTTCTCTTTGAGTTACAGTCTCTGTACACATCAGCATTTGGAGTGGTTACATTGTCACCCTGAATTTGGGTGATAAGAAAATACATCTTGGGCGCCTGGGTGGCTCAGTGGGTTAAAGCCTCTGCCTTCGGCTCAGGTCATGATCTCAGGATTCTGGGATAGAGGCCCGCATCGGGCTCCCTGCTCGGCGGGGAGCCTGCTTCCTCCTCTCTCTCTGCCTGCCTCTCTGCCTACTTGTAATCTCTCTCTCTGTCAAATAAATAAATAAATAAAATCTTTAAAAAAAAAAAAAAGAAAATACATCTCAAGAGGACTGCTGCATACAAGCAGGCTGCTCCAGTTTTTATGGCCAGAATTGATTACATTGTCTCCTTTTTGCACATTAAACATGTTCCCAGGTGTAACCTCCTGCTCCCACCTCTTGGGTACTTAGCGTTTAATAGGGTCAGGAACTGCTGGGCTATCCAAGCCCTGCAGAAGGTAGTATTTTGAGACATACATGCTCCAGATGATCAACTGAGTCTTTCCAATGAAGGGAATCTCTGTCCTTTGCATTAGTTTTTAAAATGTCATGGAGCATCCTGCAAAACAAGCTGATATAATGATGTTCAATTGTGTCCTTGTAAACACCTATAGAGGCAGTTCTAAGAGCTCTCAAATTACATATGGTTCTTAGTGAATAACCTTTTCACTAAATTGAAGATAATTTCTACTATAACTGAGTGGGCATTCATTTTTTTTTAAGTTTTTATTTAAATTCCTATTAGTTAACTCACAGTGTAATATTCATTTCATCTGTACAAAATAGTGATTCAAGGCTTCCATACAGCACCCGATGGTCATCACAAGTCCACTCCTTAATCCCCATCGCCTATTTCACCCATCCCCCTGCCCACTTCCCCTCTGGTAACCATCAGTTTGTTCTCTATAGTTAAGAATCTGTTTCTTGGTTTGCCTCTCTTTTGTCCCCTGTGCTCATTTGTTGCTTAAATTCCACATCTTCATGAAATCATATGGTGTTTGTCTTTCTCTAACTTATTTTGCTTAGCATAATACTTGTTAGCTCCATCCATGTCGTCGCAAATGGCAAGATTTCGTTCTTTTTCATGGCTGAGTGATATTCCTGTGTGTGTGTGTGTGTGTGTGTGTGTGTGTGTGTGTGTGTGTGTGTGTGAGAGAGAGAGAGAGAGAGAGAGAGAGATCTTCTTTATCCATTCATCAGTTGATGGACTTTCAGCTGTTTTCATAATTTGGCTATTGTAGATAATGCTGCTATGACCACATGCTCAATAAGAAAGACAAAGATGAATAAGAGTATCTTCCCCTTTAGATTTTTGTTTTTAATATTAATGTGAACCTTAACTAAGTGTACAGAAAAATAGTTTCCTCCAAAAGTAGTTTTAAATGCTGTATGTTAATCATCTTTTTAGATTTAAACTCAAATATTTAAAAGAGTGAATTAAGAAATATTCCCTATCTTATTCATCTTTGTCTTTCTAATTGAGCATATGGTAGGAGTTTGGTTAAAATTCATTAAATTTGTCACTAAACATTTTGTAGCAGATATAGTACCATTTTCTTCAAATTTATCCTTAGAGAACAACCCACAGTTTTCAACTACAATATTTATACCTAGGATTGGGGAATTATTTAATATTTGTAGACTTTGCCTATACAGCACATGTGCAATGCAGTGATAGCACTGATCCAGGTCATACCAGAGAAATCACTGGGTGACAGAAAGGAAGAAAGAAGGGAAGTTAGTCTTGCAACCCTTCATTCCTACAGCATAAAGGAGACTATACTTTTGATGAATATCTAATACAGGTACTTAATGCCTATTTGTCAAACAATTATTAGTGATGTTGCAAATATTGGTAATGATGATCATGATGGTGATGGTGGATGATAAGGGATGTTATCACTCTTGACATCTCAAAAATGTGTGCCTACTTTCCTTCTAGAAGTGTCCTTTCCTGGGAAAGACTGTTGAAATAAAACCTATCATTCATCTCTTGATATAGCTAGAACTCACCAAAAGCATTCTTAAGATAAAGCACTTGGTATTGAATGTCTACTGAAAGTTATCATTTTTAATTTTTTTTGTTTTTTACTAATCTGACAGACAAAAGGGTAGAGGGGAAGAGATGTTTCATTCTCTTCGTTTGCAAGCAAACCTTGAAGATTGAGTTTGTCCAAGTTTTGTACTGCCCACAGGGAAAAGCCTTGAAGAAAAACTGATTGGAAAGGAGAAATCCTTTGTTTCCAAAACTGAGCAGTTACTTGAGTGTCTCCAAGAATAGGATCATTCTGTCCATTGCATAAATTTGGGTGTGTGTATCCCTCCCTTTGTACTCAGTAGAGATTTCCTTCTAATCGTTAGCCATATATTCATTTTATTTATATTGAACTTGATAATTTTGATTTTATTTTGTTCTCAACTCAGTATAGTAATGCTGAACAGGATATGAAGATATAGTCAAAAAGGTCTTAGAGAAAAACTTAATTATGATCATGAATATAGAAGACAAAAATACAAGAAAAATTTCCCTTTGACTTCTCTTAGTCAAAACATGAGAAAAGATACAGAGAATTTGGATTGTCTTTAATGTTTTCCTATGTCACTGAATCCTTAGGTTAATGAAGTCTTGAGACCTAGAGGTGCTTCTGTAGCTATAATTGAAACTATTTTTGGTTCCTCAATTTCTCAAATAGTCTGTCCTAATTAAAGTCTTCCTAATGCTAGTATGTAGTTGTTGATTTTTAAATAACAATGCAAGTTACTTACAGCCTCTCAAGTTCAGTAAACCTTCAAACCTTTTAGCTTTTCTATTGATAACCCAATCATGAAATTAAAGCATCTATAGTAAGTAGATGAGCTAATGTAAGCAGTGTCATGTTTCCTTTGGTGTATAAATCAATAAAGCTATCATGATGACTTTCAGTTCAATCATCTAGCTACTGGAAATGAACATAGCTTTTAAAATAGATTTTTAAAATATGTATCATTTGCACTAACAGATATATTGTTGCCCAACATTTTGGTTATAATAGTTACATCATTCTTAGTGGCATCATATATTCACAGAATCATTGAGTAATGCCAAATTAAAAAAAAAAGGGAGTCCAGCAGATAAAAAACATGACCTTGAGTTCTAAAAAACAAAGATGCTAGAGTCACACTGTCTTATTTTCCAGGTGCATATGTGCTCCAGGTCAAGGCCACAGATGCGGATGACCCGACCTATGGAAACAGTGCCAGAGTCGTTTATAGCATTCTTCAGGGACAACCTTATTTCTCTATTGATCCCAAGACAGGTAAATTTTTTATTAGAGACAACATTATCACCACCCCTTTCAAATATTTAAACTTTAATTAAATCTTGGCATGGGAAGTTACCTATTCTAAAAATGCAGTAAGGATTCAGTGTGCTGTACATTAAGCAAAGGAAGATAGGATCTTACCTTATGGCTACAGAACCATTTCCTTCTGGATTTTGAACCCTGTGTAAATGTAAGCCATTTCACATATCTGTGTCAAGTCCCAATCCCAAGCTAGAGATTCCCTATATGATTTACTTTAAATTTTTGAAAAGCCTGGTCATATTTTTCTTTTTGATTCTTCTGGATAAAATAACTTTTCATTTTAGATTTTTCTTGTTTGAGTTCTATTATAGGCAGCTTGGGGCCTTAATAATGTGTGGTAAGATCATGGAGCTTCGATTGCTGTATTTTTCGAGGGTTATGGATAATTGATTTGGATTTTGCATTAATAGAAATTTATGCTTCTAGCAGAGGGGAAAAGAGGGTTGACAAACTTGAAACACCCAGATCACTAATTCTTCAGGTCTATGCTTTTTTTTTTTTTNATGCTTTTTTTTTTTTTTTTTTTTTTTTTAGATTTTATTTATTTATTTGACAGAGAGACACAGTGAGAGAGGGAACACAAGCTAAGGGAGTGGGAGAGAGAGAAGCAGGCTTCCTGCTGAGCAGGGAGCCCGATGCAGGGCTCCATCCCAGGACCCTGGGATCATGAGCTGAGCTGAAGGCAGACACTTAATGACTGAGCCACCCGGGCACCCCAGGTCTATGCTTTTGAAGCTCGTCTAATTTTTAAGTCAAAACATTTGAATGACAGTGTTCAGAGCCAAATATGTAAGAATCTTTGGAAAGTATAGAAAGGGCAGGATATTGTACAGATAGAAGAGTTTGTGTCCCCTTTCAAATAAAATGAGGTCCCTCTGCTCTAGAGAATCTGTTTTTTGAATGCTAGATAGTTTTTAAGAAGATCCGGCCGTGCCGACCATCAAAATAGGTGTTCCATATCACAGTTAAAACAGAACTCCACAATGACAGGTATTTTATAAACTCTTACATGGCACATTATAATATATTACAGATTGAATTCAATACTAGTTATTACATTAGGTTGCAATAATGAAGTAAATTGTTAATGTACTAATGTTACATTTTAAATTTGTAAATAAATTTTAAGGAGCGATATCAATTTGAAAAGTCTTAACTTCAGACACTATGTATTCAAATTAGGCTTAACATTTCAAAATTAACACTTCCCCATAAGTATTTGCTAAAATCTAGAATACCAATTAGATATAGGTTAATTAATAATTAGCCATGTTTTAATGTCACCTAGAAACAGAAATTCGATTAAATAGGAACAGAGAACGGACAAAAACTTTCTGCAAATGAACCTGCTATTCTCTCATTTCCTATTCTTCTCATTAAGTGCGTAGAGGGACAGAAATCAGCAAAAAGTTATGGGAATAAGGCAGGAAGTTGCTCCCTTTTGTACACCTAAAAAAGAGTAGTTTGTAATAAGGGCAGCATCAATCCCTTAAGAAGGGAATCTAGAAAGGCTTGTTTAGGACATAGAAGCTCTTTTGGTTTGGAAAGAGGGTCAGAAACCAAAAGTCAGAATGTCAAATGTTAAGCCTGTGTGTGTGATGGGGAAGTTACACCTACAGTATGAGGTATTTTCGAGAAGTATGGCAATGAGGATAAGACATTTGGCAGTATTGATATTAAGTAATTTTTGTGGTTGTTGCTTAACTCTGGGAAATCATATATATTTGTAGAAAAAAAGGGAAAAATTGTTGAGGAAAGAATTAGGGGAAGTTGCTCAATGACGTTTATGATGGTACAAAACTCTAGAAGAATGAGGAAGGTTTGGGCCACACTGAATATATAGACAAATATTGAAGGGAAATTATCTAAAATATAATAAATCCTTTTATCAGATGAAAACATTATGGGTTATTTCTTCTGCTATGATTAGCCATCTTTTCCAAATTTCCTATAATGGATCATCTAACTAGAAACAGAATTAAGAAAAATATATATGTCTTAGATCTCTTCAGCCTCTGAGAAGCACTCCCCAGAGTCGGAAGGATGGAAAAAAGAAAAAGGAGGTTAGTATGCAGAGATTGGTGGAGGAGAGATTGGGTATGAGAGTATACTTTAGTGGGTTGTAGCGATTAATTCTATAGAATAGGTGAGTTTCTATACTCAGAAGAAGTGTGTAGGAGAAAGATGAAGGAATTAATATTGATGAAATAACTATAGATGTAGTTAGTACCTAACTGAACAGCAAAAGAAAATCATACAAAGATGAATTTAAGCATAGAACATAAGGAATATAATAGTTATAGTCGAATTAATACCAGACAGACAATAATTATTTGAGTCAAAACACTTTCTGTCCCCTTGGCTTTATTTGTTCAATATCAGCTTCAGATCAATTCTAATGCCTTTAGAAAGTATTATCTTACAGGAGAATGTGTATATTCATAATATGCCTTTAATAACTATGTATTTATATTTTATGTAATGCTTATTATTTAGAACTAAAGGTGAAACAATTCTGGCATAAACAATGAAATAGATTTTTTGAGGCATTGATTTTCACTGGAGACAGAAATCTTGATACTAACAATGCCTCAGACCACTAGACAGGAAAAGAGTGGATGAGGAGGCACTTCATTAATAGAATGATAACTAGTTCTTCATGCACAGAGACCATTAAGAAGACTTTTTGTCAAATTTATCACCTTGTGGTACATAAGAATAAATCAAAAATCAAGGATAATTGCAATTTCTCAGAAATAGTCTCCATTTGTTCCAGCCATATAGCTTCCTTTTATGATTCCTTTTGCTGTTATTAAATAAAATGCATGAAAAACTAATATTATCTAAAATTTTCCACATTTGAGTGTAGAAGTACTTTAAAACAATTTTTAAAGGAAGAGTCTCATCAGAACTTCTGGTGCCTAAATATTTATGAAGAGATAAATATAACCATTTATTATTCATTTGGAATGAGAAAATAGAAGATATTTCCTTAGTGATATTGCTTTTTGACAAACATTCCTAGCGTCTCTACCCAAGTAAATATAGGAAACTTATTTATAAGGAATATAAATTGATGCATTCTATGAAATAAGCTCGAAAAGAATCATTCTCTTTAAAAGTGGCTAATTTGGCTATTATTCAGCTTATCTATNTCGGCTCAGGTCATGATCTCAGGGTCCTGGGATCGAGGCCCACATCGGGCTCTCTGCTCAGCAGGGAGCCTGCTTCCCCCTCTCTCTCTGCCTGCCTCTCTGCCTCCTTGTGATCTCTCTCCCGCTGTGAAATAAATAAATAAAATCTTTAAAAAAATAATAAAAAAAAATAAAATAAATAAATTAAAAGTGGCTAATTTGGCTATTATTCAGCTTATCTATGAAATTATTTACTGTGAATTAAAATTCACATTCATATATGTACATATGTGCTTCAAATGGTTACTAAATATTTTAAAAACCTCAAATGTGATAAATCTATAAAATATATTTTAAAGATTTATTTATTTATTTGGAAGAGAGTGTGCATGAGAGGGGGGATGGGTGGAGGCAGAGAGATTCTCAAGCAGATTCCCCAGTGAGCCCACAACCCTGAGATCAAGACCTAAGCTGAAATCAAGAGTCAGATGTTTAACCAACGAAGCCACCCAGATGCCCCAAATCTATGACGTTAAATAGTTTATATTCATTATACTTATTATTTATAAAACATTAAATTATCATATTAGCATATTATATTATGTATATTTTTATACTTAATGTTTTTATACATTAGAAAAACATCTATAATCTGTAAAATGTTAAACATAGGCATTATAATATTTTATAATATTTTATCTAGTGCATGAAATCAGGATGCTAAACATCTCTATAACATTGATAACAGAATTATTTAGGAAAACAAATATTACTATAAATGATTGACCTCATGTCTTAATTTATGTTCAAAATTCTTTTGCAATATTTAAGTTGTTCCCTAAATGATTCAAAAACTGGTCTGAGTTGGGTAACTAGGTATTGCTACTTTGTGTGTCATGTGGTGATGATATGTTCCATTTTTCCAAATGATCTGACCCCTTACTGAGAGACCATCATTATTTATTTTACCTCAACATTTTTTTAAACCTCTAAACTTTATTTTTTTTTATTTTTTTAAAGATTTTATTTATTTTTTGACACACAGAGAGAGATTACAAGTAGGCAGAGAGGCAGGCAGAGAGACAGGGAGAGGAGGAAGCAGGCTCCCTGCTGAGCAGAGAGCCCGATGCGGGCCTCGATCCCAGGACGCTGAGATCATGACCTGAGCCGAAAGCAGAGGCTTTAACCCACTGAGCCACCCAGGCGCCCTAAACCTCTAAACTTTAAAAGTTTTTATTGTCATAAAATATGCGTAACATAAAATTTACCATATTAACCATTTTAAGCCAACAGTGGAGTGGCAGTAAGCACATTCATATTGATGGGGCACCTGGGTGGCTCATTTGGTTAAGCATCTGCCTTACACTCAGGTCATTATCTCAGAGTCGGGCTCCTTGCTCAGCCGGGAGTCTGCTGCTCCCTCTGCCTGCCGCTCTCCTGCTTGTGCTCTCTATCTCTCTTTGTGAAATAAATAAACAAAATCTTAAAAAAAAATTCATTGTTATGCAACTGCCACTGCCATCCGTCTCCAGAACTTTTTCATCGATACCTTTTCATTTATGTGCATTGTCAAACACAACATATAAGTTTTTTATTTTATATATTTATATATGCCTTTATAGAATCCATATGAAAACAATTCAGTGAGGCTAGAGTTGAATGCACGAGCTGCATTTTTTCCCTTTTATTCACCATTCAGCTATTTCATGCTCTGTGATCCTGCCCTAGGTTCTGTTTAGGGAAATCTGATAAATGTTGCTGAGAGAACTGACACTTTCTCAAGATTTTTGCTCTTTGAGTCTGACTATCACCTTTTATTCAGGAATTGTAATCTCCAGGCCTGTGTCTTAAGTGAAACTTCCTCTCTGATTCTGACTGATATTTATTCTTTTAGGTCTTTAACAATGTGCTGGTGTTTTAAAGCCCCAGAGTATAATTGAAGCATGGGTTAGACTGTATTTTGAGTTAATTTTGATACTACTACATAAATATTTACAATGTCTCATGACTTGAAATGCTTTTGATATTAATTCAGAGTAAAGTCTGAGAGATTTCAGACACATTAGTATTGAGGTGCTGATGAAAGAAAGATAGAGGATCATCTTTATTCAAGGGCAGATTAAGAGTGGTTACCTACACGAAGTCATCATGCCTCTAATACTTTTTGCATTTAGACAAGGTCTGATTATGGGTATAGCGAGAGCAAGGAAAGCAGTAGATGCTGATAAATATAATGCAGGAAAAACAACTCAAGGAAATAGACAATTCTTAAATTATTATATCCCATACCTATTTTGTAATATTTTGCATATGTGTAGTAAAACTGCATGACTAAAAATGTGCTCCTGTGAATGGTTCCCTTCTATTCTGTATCGTCTCACTTCTCCAGAACTCTTCATGAACTTTGCTTGTCTTATTTTAGAAATCATGGAATGCACACATCAGCGGATAGAACTGAGAATGTTTGGCCTGAAAAGGAAAATACTCCAGGGGCATGTGATACATGACTTTAGGAAGTTGTAGAGCTGTTATGTAGTAGAGGAACTGGTTGTATTCTGTGCTGCTTGAGAGGAAAAGGGCTATCATAGCTGGTATGAGTTACAGGAAGAAAGAATTTTGGTTTCATAGACATAAAAGAGGATGTCAGTACTTGCTCCTAAATAAGAGGAGTGCCTCACGAGATTGTCAGTTTCCCATTAGTGCAAGTGTTACAGCAGATGAAAAGCAATGAGCTAGTGGTGCTGGATCTATTTATTCCTGGGATGCAGGTTAATGTAGAACCAATGGCCTGACAGGTGTTTTGCTACTAGGATACCAAGATGAATCAGGTAGATCCTCAAATGGATCCCCATCAACTGGAGGGAAGCCACCAGGTCCTCAGATTACAGCTGAATTTTGTAAGATGAAATTCTCTGATATGTAGTAGACTTCTGGGCACTGATCGAGACTGAGAGGGGGAACTTCCTGAGGAAAGAGGTCCTGGGATGTGACTTCTGAATCCTAAAGCAAGATTAAGGTGTACCGTAGGTGGGAAGAGGGTCTCTAAATTTTCTTCCTACTGAAGGTAACCCGATAACTCTTCTCGTCCTCAAAATACATTATTGAATTAATTGGCAACAACCTCTTTTTAAAAAATTATACACTTCATCTGTGTAGTGATAGACACAAATATTTTTACAAATATTTTTATTTGTAACAGATAAAAATATTTTATTAATGTGTACAAGTCTGTATAAGTGTTTTTTTAAGGTTTTATTTTTTTATTTATTTGACAGAGAGAGATTGCAAGTAGGCAGAGAGGCAGGCAGAGAGAGAGGAGGAAGCAGGCTCCCCACCGAGCAGGGAGCCCCATGCGGGGCTCGATCCCAGGACCCTGAGATCATGACCTGAGCTGAAGGCAGAGGCTTTAACCCACTGAGCCACCCAGGCACCCCTGTACAAGTGTTTATAAATACAATTTAGCTATAGAACTGAAAAAAAAAGCAACTTTACATTGTCAGTGTTAAAGTTATGGTTTCCATCTTCACCTGTAATTATTTTTTTTATTCTACCATCTATCTATTAGCAGTTCCTAAAAGACTTGAGCATTATGATATATTTGCTAATGCTTCCTCCAGATTCATAATTTAAAAGATTAATCATGACACACCCAACATTGGAGTGTGTGATCTACTAAGAGACATCATTTTCAGGTGCAAAAATAGCATTTAATCATTTTTTTATAACATACCAGCTATCATACATAGATCTATACTAACAACTCCATTTCACTCACAATTACATCATGAGTATTTTCATGATCAACCAAACTTAATGACCAAGATTGTTAGTATTCAATCATCATGTCTCTTGAAGGATATATGGTAACTTTCCGTGTGTCACCTAAGCTTATTGCTGTATGTTAATTCGTGTATTTTATTAATATTTACTATGTGCCTACCATATGCTTCACATTGTTCTAGAACTAGGTATCCTACAGGGAAGAACAAAATAAAGACAAAATCTCCACCTTCAGGAATAGTCACTTTATTTGGGCAACACAAAAATACAATAAGCAAGCAAAATTTTTGGTGTTTTGAATAGCAGTACGGGCTAAGGAGAAAATGATCAAGTAGAGAGAGAACGCATAGGAAGTGCTAGGGAGGGTTATGTGTGGTAGGCAGGGTAATAATTTTCCAAACATGTCTATGTCCTAATCCCTGGGACCTGTGATTATGTTATATCACATAGGGAAGGGGAATTAAAGTCACAGATGGAATTAGGGTTGATTGTGGCCCTCGAGAACCGTGTTGAATTTCTGGGATCCCTAATTATAGTATAATAAGTTTGTCTTGTTTTTAGGTCACTTAATCTGTGGCAATTTGTTACAGAAGCAATAGGAGGTGAAATCAGTATAGAATTTTAGATAGAATGACCAAGAAAGTCCTCTGAAAAGGGCTTTGAAAAAAGATATGAAGGAAGTAGAGGGGCTGTTCATGAGTAAACCATAGGAAGAACATTGCCCACAGAGGGAAGAGAGTGTGCAAAGCACTGGTGACCAAAGAAGGGGGTTGTGAAAGGTAAGATCAGAGAGTTATGTGGGAAGGTGGAGATCATGTGAAGTTTTCAGTCTGAGTGACTTGGATTTCAGAGTAGAGGGTAGTATATGGTTCACGCTCTCGCCTCACCACTATGACTTCTGTTTTAAGACCAGACTAGAGAACCAGGACTTCTTTGGACTCCAATTCTCAGTGAGTGGAGAGTAGAGCCATTTGTCCATTGTTCCTCTCTCTCTCTCTCTCTCTCTCTCTCTCTCTCAATAGTCTCAGAATAATAATTAACATTTTTCCAACTTTATTGAGAAATAATTGACATATAACACTGTGTAAGTTTAAGATATACAACACATTGATTTGATACACTTAAATACTGCAAAATGATTACCACAACAGTGTTAGCCAACACCTCCATCACGTCACATAATTCCCGTTTCTTTACTGGGGTGAGAACTTTTAAGAGCTACTCTCTTAGCAACTTTCAAGTAGATAATATAGTAATTTTAACTATAATCACCATGTTGTACATTAGATCCCCAGAAGGTATCCATCTCATAACTGCAAGTTTGTGCCTTTGACCAACATCTCCATTTCCCCTACTCCACAGCTCCTGGTAACCACCATTTTATTCTGTTTCACTGAGTTCAGCTGTTTTAGAGTCTATGTATAAATACTGTCATAGGATATTTCTTTTTATCTCTCTTATTTCATTAGCATAATGCCCTCAAGGTCCACCCATGCTGTTGCAAATAGCTGGACTTCCTTCATTCTCCTGACTAATACTCTTCTGTGTGTGTGTGTGTGTGTGTGTGTGTGTGTGTGTGTGTGTGTGCGTGTGTGTGTGATATCTTCTTTATCCAATCATCTGTTGATGAAATTTAGGTTGTTTCTGTATTTTGGCTTTTTGTGAATAATGTAACAATGACCATGTAGGTGCAGATACCTTTTTTGAGATCCTGTTTTCAATTCCCCTGGATATACACACAAAAGTGAAATCATTGAAAAATATGGTAATTTTATTTTTAATTTTTTGAGGAATAATCCATGGTGGCTGCACTAATTTACACCCCCACCAACAGTGCACAAGTGTTCCTTTTCCTTCACATCTGCCAACACTTGTTATCTCTTGTCTTTTTGTTGACAGCCATTCTAGCAAGTGTGAGGCGATAATCCTTTTATTTTCATTTTTCTGATGATTATTCATGTTGAGCACCTTTTCCTATACTTTTTGGCTATTTGTATAGTATTTTTTTTT